>ML783389.1:12962-32029 GCA_009831015.1 Picea engelmannii | reverse complement strand
CTGTGTAGAGCCCCACGGTATTTCAGAACCAAATGTCATTCAGAGTCTTTGATACCCAGCTTGGTGCACAAGGTATGGAAGCTATTGGTGAACTCCGGAACTGATTGGCCCTTCTCTTTCCGTAGTGTGGTCCATCTCATGTATTGGTCCTCATAGTTTCCAACATGGTAGTACTGTTCCTTTACCGCATCCACAAAAAATTCCCAAGTGGGCTCGGCCCCATATATTCCAGAATCCTCTATGGAACTCTACTCCCAATAAGTTTCCCACCAATGTTTGACATGGGGGAGAGGCTTAAGGAGTATGAAGGTGATCTTTTCCTTGTCTGAAAAATTATGAACAGAGAAATAACCTTCTAGCAAATTTAACCATTTATCTAGGGCATCTGCATCTATTTGACCTTCAAATACGAGAATATCAAAATTAACCTGTAGCTTGAAAGGTGAGGTTCCTCCAAAGTTGTCTCTTGATGAAGATGTTCCTGATGCTATCGGCAGGTGTTGAAGGATGTGGGAAAAATTCTCCATCATTTCGTCCCTCTATCGCGTGAGAGCTTGCTCAAGCAACTGACTGATAGGATCGTATGCTCCATCGTTTTTATTTTCTTCCGCCACTAAGGGTTTCTTGGGTGTGTGAGAGGGATTTTCCTCGAGATATACAAGCTTGAGACCCAACTTGCTATACTCGGACCTCATCGGGGACATGCACTAAAAAACGATCAAGAGCAGCTTGCTCTGATACCACTGATCCGGATTATTTTCGGCATGAAATGAGAGCGGAGATATAATAAAGAAATGCACAAAGATATTGCAGATATTCAATAATATAACAAAAATGTATCAGAGATGCAACCATAAACATAGATATATAGTAATACACGATTTCTATTAATCAGAGAAATGTACAGAGACTGTAAAAATACAGAGTGAAAGACTCGCTAGAATGGTGGCAGCTTATCTCTGAGAAGAGATGTGACAGCTACTCACATTCAAAAGAAGATGATTACAATGAGGCTCTGAAGGCCCTTTTACAATAAACAGGAATGCCAAAAGTCCTAGACATCCAAAAACGTAACCCTAGGAGATGAAGCGCCAAAAGTCATGTGATAGTTTGGGAAAGTGAGTTCATCAACTTCCCAGGGTCGTAACTTTTGCATACGATCTTTGTTTTAGGCGTGTGATAGCTCGTTGGAAAGGTATTTTCGAGGAGATTTATTTTGGGGGCTCAATTATTCCTTTATATATCATTGAGAACCTCGATCTCGAAAAACCTTCATTTGGACCCTCAAAATGGCCCCGGAAGTTAAAACCTGCTAAAAATAGTAAATTGCCAAAATGGCCAGAAAACTATTTTGAGTCATTTGGAAAAGGTGGGTGGCCAGTGATATCCACCTGGATCATGCGAAGTATGTTTCTCGGCAGGCCCCTATACTTAAAAATATTGTTATGTCTTCCAGGTATTCTGGTATGTCCTCAACCCGGAACAATTCTACATCTAGGAGTTGATCATCAACTGCTCCACCACTTTCTTCTGACTCTAATATGGATAAGTGATCAGGCCTGGCATTTCATCTTCTAGTCTTAATAATCACTTCAAAAGAAAATTCTTGAAATAGTGTCAACCACCGACATATTCTTCCTTCCAACACAGGTTTGTTAACTAGATATTTTAATGAAGAATGATCAGTAAATAACTTAAAATGAGATCCTAACAGATAATGTCTAAAAATTTTCAAAGAATAAATCATAAGTAAACCCTCCCTTTCTATGGTTATATAGTTGTGCTCAGCTTGCAACAACTTCCTTCTAGAAAAATAGATAGGATGATCCATGGATCCATCTCCTGGTTGCGCTAATATGGCTCCCAAGGCAATACCTGGTGCATTTATGTGCACGTGAAATTCGTTTTCCTAGTTTGGAAATATTAGAATAGATGTTGTGTTGAGATTTTCCTTTAATATTTTGAATGCTTTATCACACTCTAGGGTCCATTAGAACACTTCTTCCTTATTTAGTATATTTTCCAGAGGTGCAGTGATGTTTTCATATCTTATGATAAACCTGTGATAGTACCCTGTGTGCCCCAGCATAGAGCGCAACTGCTTAGCACTCATACGTGGCGGCATGTTCACAATAACCACAACTTTGGATGGGTCTACCAATACTCCTTCTCGGCATACTATGTGGCCTAACAAATTTCCATGTGGTGCATAGAAGATGCACTTTATGAGGTTCAATGATATCTGCAATTCTCTACATCTGTCAAGCATCAGATGTAGTAGCACTACATGTTCCTTGAGAAGACTATATATCATCCAATCATCCATATAGACCTCTATAAATGTGTGGATAAATTATAGGAAAGATGTTATTACAATCCGGGGAAAAATTGCAAGGGCATTCTTTAAGACAAATGGCCTCACATTATATTAAAATGACTCTTATTCTGTTATGAATGTGGTCTTCTTTTTGTCTTCTTCAACAATCCTTACTTGGTTATACCCCAAAAATCCATCTGTGAATGAGTAAGACTCTTTCCCCGCAACTTGTTCTAGCACCTCATCAGCAAAAGGTGTTGGGAACAAGTCATGGACATAGGTAATGTTAAGGCTTATATAGTCCACAAAGACCCTAATGTCCTCTATGCCTTTCTTGCTCTGGATGACTATTGGGCTAACCCATTCTGCTTCTTCCACTGCAAAAATAAGTCCATATTTCAAAATCTTTTATATTTCCCTCTTAACCTTCTATTTCACTATGGGGTTAAGGCGATATGGCCTATGCCTTACAGGCTTTGACCCTGGTTTTAGTTCAATTTTCATCTCTCCATAGCTCCTTTAATCCATTTTAGCTCTGAAAATGTCTTTGGGAACAATTCCTCATATTCTCACAGTAGGCTATGTATTTCCTGACTAGTCTTCTCATCCTAGTAGTCTCCCATCATATCTATCTTAGGTTGCTATGTGGTCCCTATATTGACTTTGTGCAACTTCAATGGGTATGATGTTTTGGATTTCTCTTCTTCCTTCTATCTCCTTAATGGATAAGTTCCTCAATTCTTCTAAATCATCTGGGCTTTCCAAATCTTTCTCAATCTTATAACATTCTATAGATCTCTCGTCCAAGTTTAGGTGAAGGTTGGAGTGAAGTTCTTCACTATGCCTTGCACATAGCACTAGGTCTAATTTTCATTTACCAGTATCTATAAAAAGGAATTATTTAATTATTTGCAGGACTACTTTAAGCTCAAGGTACTTACTTGTAAATGAGAAGTCCTTGAAAAATTGATCTTCCAAAGTTTTCCAGTCGTTGGTCTGTCTTCTAGTTTCTTCATGCATGAACCAATCTTTTAGAATTGGACCTAGTGAATGGGGAAATACTTGAACCCAGAAGCGAGATGGTATTTACGCAACCTGCCACTATGTCACACATTGTTCAATACGTGATTTAGGATCAGACTGTCCGTTGAAAAGTTGCACAACTTGGAAATCCCTCCACATCTCTGATTCCGGTTTCTCCGTATATTGAAATCTATATCTAATATCTTGCTTCACATCGTTCCAAATTTCAACTAAGGATTTTTTATTGGCCCACCATCTGGCAAGGGTGTCTTGGAGGGATAAATCCAATACTGAGATCCTTTGATCCTCTACTACATTTTCTTCTATGCTGACCAGAAAATTGTCAAGTCCTGAAGTACCATCATATATTGGGTGTTCTCTAACCTCGATTCCAACCCATCTAATTTCCCTGAAAGTTGTGCATCTTATTGAAAATCTTTCATAAAAACCTTGCTGCCAACTTTCAAATGTGAGTTATGAATCTACTTTCGTTGATTGTATGCTCCTCCAAATTATTGATCCATCAGCAGTAGGATTTATGTAGTATTCTCTCATTCCTGTTGTTACAGTGTAAAACTGATCCAAGTCTTTTCCCTCCATATTTTTGTCTATTGGCTTCATGTATCGAGGGCCTACATACAGATCCAAGGGTTGAACTAATTTTATTTCATCTTCCTCAAATGTCATAGTGTCTTTCTTTATGTCAATCACTCCATAGTTGTCATAATCCCAATCGATACCAAGTAGTGCAGGATAAGGTTCCTTATCCCCCATGATTTTAATCACCTCAAAATAAACTACAGTATTCACTCCCGCAACATCTATTTCCACATTCTCCAATCTTCCTATTGTGAAAATACAATATTGATTGGTCATTCTTAACTGGATTGGGAAATATGTCAACTGGGGTTTTCCTAAGGCTTCCCAAGTCTTTTTGGGAAGTATATTAACATCAGATCCTATATCTAACATAACATCCTTAATCTCAAACTCATCTAGCTGGGCTACTAACCTAAATTCTTTTCCAGTTCATACTTTTCTTCTCTATACTATCTAAGAATTCTTCTCAGGAAGATTATTCCTTATTCGTGTTTTTGGATATTCTTCATTCCCTAGAACTAGGCACAGTGCATTGAAAAAATTCTCTGTCAACCGATCATTCCTAATAATATCAAAAAATAACTCAAACCAAATGTCGACTACATTTTGTGGTTGCTCACGTTGTCTCATCGGGACTACAAGTTTTCTAGGTGCAATGGGTGAAGAAGGGACTTGCATGATCCTAGGGTACATGATAGGTTGATGGGGTTTCTCTTGCCTCTTAGGGCTAGGGATATTCTGAAATACTTCTATGGTGTTTTTAAAGAATATCTTTTGTTTCAGAGGATCATACATTTCCTCCTTAGGCGCTTCTTTTTGGATCTTAGGAAAATTGTCAGCATCTGCGCCAGTCTTCTATCCTCCTCGAGTAATGATATTTAGGTTGGGAATTTTCCCTTTAATAAAAAAAATTATCTTTGAACTGATGAGGTTATTTCCTCATTGACGTACCTGATCCTCCCATTTTGCAATTAGTTCTGGGAAGTATTCATTTACATGCCCATTGGTTCTGCAATGAGAACACCATGGTCGCCTCGGATGAGGAAAATATCTAGCAATGTGGCCTTGCTTGTCACAGTTGTAGAATCTACTTGGTTCTCTTCCCCATATTCTTCCTCCTCTTAAGTATCCTCTGGCTCCACCTCCCCAAACTCTTCCCAGTCCCTGAGGGGTTTCATTCACCCTAAATATTGTTCGATCCATCCTGTTCGCAAGTGCATCTAGTTCTCTACATTGATTGGTAGTATGTGTAGTAGATGTGCAAAACTCATAGTGCATGGTATTCAATATTGTTGAATACTTATGTATAATGGGCCATTGTCTTGGCCCATGCCCATGGATTTGGAAAATATTGCAATACTTAACTGTTGGCGCTGCTTGACTACCTAGAAAATCATGATATGGGGTGGGGTTATGGAATGGTAAATTTGGAGATACTTGCACAACTCCTCCTATGGGTCCTGATGAAGGTCCCATCAGATTTTGAGGAGGTCTCATTCCCCTCATTCATGTACATTCGTTCACCATATGTCCTTCTGTGTAACATCCAGTACACCATACCTGTGGTCATCCTGGTCTAAGTATCGACAATTCTTGAATCTTCTCTATAAGCACTGATATTTTCCCTTGTAGTTGTGCCAAATTTTCATCTGTTGGGGGTCTGGTCACTCTCGGGCTCCTCAGATATCCAACCATGGCTTCAATCTTCATTGATTGTTCCAAGGCATCTGTCAAAGTGGCTATCCACCGTTGCGTTAACGGAATCTGTGTCAGAGGTAGCAATCCCTTAATATACCATTCTCTTTGTTGTTCCTCATGAATTGGGTGTCCTAACCTCCCTATCACATATTTAAACTTCTTGTTGTATTCCTAGGTTGATTCACCTTCCCTTTGTTGAATCTCCTGCAACTCAGATAGAGATTATTGTTCTAACTGAGGTAGCTTAAAATCCGCTATGAACTTTGTTCATACATGGTCAAGTGTGAACGCTTGACCTTTCATTCTAGGTAATCCTAGCTCAATAACATTCATGTACCATTTGAGAGCATGAAATCTCAAGGTAGTTTGGAACTCCACCAATTTATTTTCATCTGGAGTCCCTCTGGACCTCCATATTTATTTGCATAAGAACCAATGTTTCTCAATATCTTTGTCTCCCTTACCCCATAATTATGGGTATAGAGAAATCAAACCTCCCACATTACTAGCCATTTTTTATCTTGTTGCTCCTATCAAAATAAAACCAAACGGTCATGGTTGTGACCTACCTGGGGATCCCAATATCCTCCCAATACTTGTGCTTCCTGGTTGTGACTGACTAACTGGATGTACTGGAACAAAAATAGCATAATACGGTAGTATAGATTTTACCACTTGTATAGAAGACACTTGGGGTATGGGTGATTTGGGGATAGTGCCACTGGATTCAGGGCGGGTTTCTTTGATCTAGGGGGTCTCGTTCTCATCCTCTAGGGTGGTATCTTCAGTCGAATTCCTGATCTTTCCAGGCATCGGGGATGAATCTTATCTTTCTTCTTCAAGATATAGGTCGACTTCCTTCTCCCTTTCTTCTAAGCCTTATCCTTCGTTTCCACCCTCTTGGGGACTTCTTTCTCTCTGTACTTCTCTCTCACTTAATCTTTAACTAGTCAGTATTTCCTGTCTTCTTATCTTTTGCAAGTCTTCCATCTGTCCTTCCTCTACTTCTCGTGGTCTAACTTCTTTCTACAACTTCTCAGACTGTTTCACTGCTTTCTTTATCTTATTGTGCCACCAATTCTCAACTATGGTGGCTCTTTTCAAGGCACGCTCATATCCTGAGTCCATTTCTTGCTACTCCCCTCCTTTTGTCAAAGAATCCTCTCCTCTCTCTTAGGCCATGAATCCACCCCAAACTAACCCCACCCCAAGCGAAGGTGTTTACACTGCCATCTCAGTCGGGGACATAGTCAACATCCCCTCTTCTATCAAGAAAACCTTGATCCATAGGGGGATTTCTCTCAATAGTATTCCCCTTGTGTCTTTCTTGAAATATGCTTCTACCCATGAAAAAGATTGGTGATTCTCAGCTGCAAACTCAATAATTTATTCTTCTAGTCTTGTCTTGACCCAGAAATGGATTTCTCGTGTTACTAGAATATCCAGCCGATGAAGTGTTGCGATATTTCATGTATCCCAAGCATAGGTCTTCTTGATTCGTTCTTGGAATTTTGGAGCTTCTTGGAGCCTATCTATCCAGTGGAAAAGTTCTTCCAGGAACTTAACCCAGAATATCTCGTACTAGTCGCTTGATCTTTCTAAGTAAAATACTACCTCTTGTGTATCTTTCACAGATTTTCCTCTCAACTTTTCTTCTTTCCATGTGAAGGCGTCGTAATTTCTCTCCCATCAATGGTGAATATTAGATCTTATAATCTACGGATGCATTCTCCCTACAGGTTCCCTTTTAACGCAGGTCCTGTCAACGAAACCATTTTGTTGGTGCAAAATTGATCAGACCAAGGTCCTTCTCAGGTTACCGACAAAAGGTACCGTGTAGTCTAGAGCCATGGAATTTTCATCTCCTCAAAAGAGATGAAAATTTCAAGACAAAAGGATAGGGAATGACAAGGAGAATATTTGGGTGGGTTCCCAGAACCTTCAAGATTCACCATGATCTTGCACAATATAGACCAACTACCAAACATATCTAAACTCATGCATACTGGAACTAAAGACACTTAAGTTGCGAAAATCATTCATACACATAGATATCATATGGATCCCATCAAGAATAAATAAGTACTTTAAAGTTACAATGCATAAGTATAAACACAGAATGACACATTATATTTCAAAATTTCGGGTCCTTCTTCATCTATTATCTTCAAAACTTATTGAATACAATCTCAGAGATACAGATTGGTACTTTGTTAAAAACTTCTAACTCTGGACTCCTGTCACAAAGCTCTCTCTACCCAAAACTGTATACAAATTACATTTACAGAACCTTTTCTCAACTAAACCCAACAACAACATCCGACTAACAACAACAAAACTCAACCTATCAACACTAGCCAACCCAACCCAACCCTTTTACAATAGTCTTCATTTGATATATAGGCTGAGTGAGATCTTTTGGCTTTGGGCTCCCATGCTTTATTGTTCTTTTGTAATTTGTTTTGGCTTGTTGGTGTTGCGTTGTCCCTTTCCACAACCGATTTTTTTTTCTTTTCCTTGCTCCACTATCCATATTCTTCTGTAGCTTGTGCAAATCATGTTAAACCAAAATTAGGACTGTAGTTCTTCTTGCGCAGCTTCAAATCCAAAAATGAAGGGCCCAACAGATTCCATCAGCAGCATCCAACCAACATTTGGTGTGATAATTAGAGTGCCATCAAGCTCACCAAAGACCCATTTCAACATCAATGAAACAAGCACATCGAGCTATAGATGCACTTCATGAGAAAGGTCATTCATGATCAAGTTATTGAAGTGCTCGTTTTCCCTACAAAAGATCAATTTTCAGACATTTTCACAAAGTCTCTTACAGAAGCGAAGTTTTCCAAACTTCAATCTATGTTAGAAGTTTAGGAAGTTTTCATTAAGGGGGGATAGGCCCTAATACCTCCTTCCTTCTCCTATTTTGTCACTATTGTAAATCCTTCAATCCTATCTGAAGTTGTTCTTAAGGGGAGATGTTAGGATATTTAGACACTTAGGAGTTAGTAAATATCTACTTGGTATAATGTGTTGTTAGGTTAAAGTGTGTTTCTTAGTGTGTTTCTTTAGTATGCATTAGTATGCATTTAAAGTTAGGAAATCCGATGGTCACAATATGTTCCCGACATAGAGTGATCTGATGGTTCATATTATCCTCGATATTAACAACCATTGATTTGTGGCTTAACACCCAATTGGTCCATGATCTCTATTGAAAGAGAATGGAGGGTCATTTGTCGATGATCGATTGTCAGAAACTCTCTTGTAAAATCTCTCTATAATCTGTTTATTTTGCATTAATAAACTACTCCAAGTGGTCGCATTGGTTGGGGTCATGGATGTTTCCCCATAGGGGTTTTACCACGTCAAAACATCGGTTGGTTGATCTTTGATCTGGTTGTGTGAGCAGTTATTGAAGGTGTTCATCCTCTATTGGAATACATGTGTTGTCGAACAGGTTCCAATGAAATCATTGTATAAACTTCAAATCAGTGTCATGCAGGAAATTCAGTCAAGGGCCCGTGCAGATGCAACAAGTTTAAAATTGGCTAATGAAGTAAAGAGGACACTGGAGTTAACAATCAATCAGATGCATTTTGAGAGAGATACAATAAAGAAACACACTGACATAATGGAGAAATAGGTGGAAGACGTGTTTAAAACAATTTGTGACAACATGTAAGAAGGCAACATACCAACAGAGGAGAAAATTGATAATATAGTGCAGGCTATGGAGGATTATAGGAGCCACATTTCAGAGTTGACAGAACTCCTAGCACCTAGAACTCCACCAGAGGTCAGAACACAAAGGGAGAAAGAGGTTACAGGTCGTTTGGAGACAATTACACAAAGAATCCAGTAAATCACAGATTTGTATAATAAGAGTGTGCAGTTATGGACAGAGCTACAGGAGGATGACAAACTGCAGGAGTTAGACCAGAAAGAAGAAGGTGTAAATACTATGCTACAAGACTTAAAGCAAAAGAAAAAAACAATGAGAATATCAGATAAATTGAAGAGTGTGCATGAAATGAAGAACTTGCAGGCAGAGTTGAAGAGTATGCAGGAAGAAAAGCAGTCAAGCCAGGAACAGTTGGAACCATTGTAAGAAGGTGCAGAGAAAATGCAGACAAAGATTGATGCAACTAAGGGTCATATTGAAAAGTTTGGATTGGAAAGTGAAGAATTGTTGAAGGAGCACATCACTGTGCAAGATGTGGATATTGTAGTAGAGAAGAGTGAGCAAGTAAAGTCTTGAGTCGAAGAAATTTTAGGTACATTCCAAAAGCTAGAGAAATCAGTACAAGAGGCACACACTATTTGAGTGGCTCGAGACAAGCCACAGGTTAGTGTTGGGGCATTTTGGGGAACAACACAACAATTAATGAAGAAGTTAGAAAATGGACCAGAAACAGAGTGCACGCTGAAACACAAGGAAAAGCAGCGTCGACGAAGAACGGAAGTCAAAGGAAGAAGGACACTGATCAATCATGTGTAGGTATTTAGAAAGTGGACAAACCTAACTCACCTAGGGTTAGTGGTTTAGGGTTTTGGTCATTGTTTTAACAAGTATCAACCCATTTTTGTAGTATAAATATGTATTATGAAATCTGAGGAGATCTAAGGAGTGATAGGCCAGACCTAGCAGTTTTGGCTAGTTCAAGTAGTGGTGAATACTTGTGAGATATAGTTGTTGAGCTATTTTTGGAGATGATCTTATAGTTAGTTTTGGATATAGAGAGATGAGTTGTAATCGAGGGTAATATCACAAGTTGTGGAGCTTGGTGTGATCTTGTCAGCCTCAATAGCTTCAATTATACTCAGATGTAATGCATGCACCGCTATGAATTTTGATGAAGAATAATAAAAGAGCGAAGAATTCCAGATCTTCATGGACATATCCCGAGTTGGTGAACGATGGTAAAAATTTGTGTCTCTATGTGGAATTTTTTCTTTATTTATTGTTTAAGTTATATTGAATGGATGAATATGTAGTAGTAAAATATAGTGCACATTAGAACAATTATGATATTTACTACAGAATGAACCTTAATAAATGGAATTACATAATGGTAGATCATAATGTAATAATGTGTTAGAATATTATATCTGAGGTATGTTGAGGTAGAAATAACGTCTGACATCCCCACAACAACCTCCCTTCCATGTTTGCAAACACATGGGTCCTGCAGTCACCCATAATCTATCTCGAGTGAGACTTCATTGTGCACTATGTGCACAGTGTTACCTTTTGGTCTCTATAAGGGCTGATGGTTTGCAGGGTTTTGTTGGAAACCTAAAGTAGAACTCGAGTCATCCCAAACATTCCAACAACACCCTTGTTGACCTGAACATGGGTTTGTTTCCAAATGTAGAACTAAATGTGGGTTTTGAAGGTGCACCAAACAATGGTGTCGAAGAGATACCAAATGATGGTGGATATGTTCCAAATACATAAATAGAGATTCCATTAAAGTTATAGTCAATGGTAATAGTGTAGGCGCCTATGCTGAGAAAAATGAAGTAGTCACCCATGCATAGCTCTAAAAACAAGCAATCGGTGAATGAAATCTTGAATTCTCTGCTCTGAGAGAAATCCTTCTCAATGATAATATGAGAGTCCTAAAATTGCAACTCGCATATATGGTATGATGTATGGGTCAATGTCTAAGTTGTGGTTCATAAGCTTCACTCATAAGCTATGACAATGTATTAAAGCTCTTCTTTGTCCAAGGGTTTATGACAATGTATTAAAGCTCTTTTATGACAATGTATAAAAGTGGGTTTATCATGCCCAAGGGTTTGTTCAGAGAGGGAAGAGTGTCATTCTATCCTACAGTGGAGGATAATCATGATTTTTTTAGAGAGGGGAGAGTGTTTTTTTATCCTATCTCATAGGAGAAACATGATTCGCTTTCCAGAGAACTATAATGTTGGTTGTGCACCTGCTTTGGAATTCAATTTATTCAATTCAATTTATAGCGATTAATATTGTATTCCTAAGTTGCATGCATGGATGAAGATCAAGATCATTATAAATTCATTATGAATGCCTATATCATTTTAACCCTACAACACCCTAGTGGAATGAATTTTTTTGTATCCATGGAGCAAAATAGAGGCAAGGAAAGTAGTTACAAATCATGGAGTTATCAAGAAAACCTTGATTTGATACCACTAACAAGAACAGGATTCAATAAATCCATGCTTGGATGAATTTTATTAAAGAGATCCATATATAAATACAATCAAACATGACCTTTGGTTTCATCTTCCCACAGGTCCAGTTCTTGTTCTTATTCACCAGACTCTTCATATTCCTAAATTAATTATTTATAGTATACCATAATCCCAAGGATTAGGTAGTTAACACCTTCTACTAAGCCTTCTTAAATTTGTTTCGTTCACACTACTACATGGGCCTTATTTACTATAGATGTCCTCCATACATAGAAATATATCTATCTACTTAGGGGTAGGGAGGGTAGGACCCTAACAATTTCCAAGGTTTAACATAACTTCCAATCACGTTTTAACATACCTTGGTGGAATCTGTATTATCTATACAAAGTATACAAAAATTGTATTATACCTAGGGGTGTAATGGGGGGCCAAAGGGCCCATAGTGACGTAATAATAGTGGAGGCCATTCATTGTAAGGTGGACTAGGTCAACTATATTATTAAATAAGGCCCACTAAGGTAGATAGACTTAGGGGGGTAATATGGGGTGCCTAGGGAGGTACCCAATGGGAATAATAATGTGGTTATGTATTATTATGTGTGGAGGCCATTTCTAGTAAACAAAGCCCATGTAATTGTGTGAACACAATAAATGTAAGAAGGCTTACTAGAAGGCCTCTTCTTTAGAATGATCTTAGGAGGTAGATAGTATTATATAAAGAAGTGTAAGAAATGTAATGAAGCATGGTGGAATAGTATTTCATTTGGAGCTTATCTCAATAAAAGTTTTTTCCCTTGAAGAGGCAAGTGAACAGGAATGAATTCCTTCCATAAAAGGATCACTTGTAAGGTGTTTCCCTACCTTAAGGGTTTTCATATTAATAAATTATTGATTTCTTGTATAATATTATTCGATATATTGTGTGTGATTCTATTTTCATATCTTAGGCACCCGACAAGTGGTATCCGATCTCTTTCTTAGGATAAAAAAGTGTCATTTTTTTTTCATTTTGCAGGTTTCTAAAGGAATAAAAAAAGGAGGGGCGTGACAATTCAAACAATTTTTGTAGAATTTGGTGCAGAATTTGCTATAACCAGTTGTAGAACTAAGTTCCTCTTAGAATAACAATTGATTTGAAAAAAAAAATTGTCTCGATTAGAGTTCAAGAGGTCAAGATATCATTGATTTAAAATTAGTTTTTTAGGGTTTTTTTGTTATAACCACAAGACTGCATAGCTCATCAGTTTTGACATGGTGCTAGGATTTCCATAAGACTAGCACCATTGCATATACGATTTTTAGGGGTTTCATTTGGTATATTATATGTTTTGATTCCAATTGATATGTCATGTGCTATAACCTTTGAAATATTTCACTCTCAAAACCCCTATGGGCATGAAGAATAGAAATATGATCATGTTGTTAGAAAAAACTGTCTAAGATATTAAAGATTAGGAGAATTGTATTATTATGACGACATACTCTTGAATCAAGGAAGAATATAATCAATAATGATATGCCTTGTATGATTTAGAGAATGAGTTTGGTGATTGGTATATGGATAGTTGTCATTTATGGGATGACAACTACTTTCATATTCTATTTGTTGACTATACTTCACCTTATGTAGAGAACATCAATGAGGGTAATCAAGAGTTAGTTATGACTACTAGTGTCCATATTGCATATTCTACAGTAGTATTGTTTCTTCCACATTAAGCCTTGACCCTTTAAAACTATGTGGATGATATTTTTGAGGATTATATTTATTTGAATCCCCATGCCATTGGTGGTTATTTAGAGAATATTAATTGTTCATTCATGGAGATTAGGAGCTATCAATTGGGTGTCATATTCATCACTCATACATGGGACGCAAGTTTAAGGTGGAACTTGGACTAGTTCAACATGGTGGCTAGTACTTGTATATGGATCCTTGGTTCTTTGGGTTAATTCAACATTGTGGTCAACACTTATCCATGGGACCTTGGTATATGGTTGTACTTCCTCACAAATGTTGGTTGTGGAGCATGATTATCTTCCTTATTTAGAGGTATTGCTTCATCCACATTTGGATTTTAGACCTTGGTGGGAGTTTTTTGTTATATTATTTGTATGATTAGACCCATGTGTTTTTGCATTATGTTGGGCACAGCGGGGAGGGGGGGTCACAAGGGGGGAAGAAGACCCTCCTATCTAGGGGCTCCCCTAAGAAAACAAATTCCCCCCTGAGAAAAACTTTTGTGGTGATATTTTTGCATCCGTTTTGGGCGATTTTTGGCACATGATTTTCCAGCCCATGGTTCTATAATTCTAGTTAATAAATTCATGTTGTAATCTAATACAATTCAATGGATTAGGGATTTTGGATTTCGTGGGATATTATATATATTATATTGTAGTTTCATAATAAAATTGGATTTTTCATTATTAGGTCATAGATCTGAATAACAAATAATTTGGTGGTTATGAAGGAGGAATAATGTGAGGTTATTGATAGAAAGGGACTAGGAATAAAACGACTATGATTGGCAGTGTTAATGGCTTTCAAAATTTTAAAATAAAACATAATGAAAGATCTAATGAAGGCATTGTATAAACTATATGAAAAACCCTCAACCTCCAACAAGATATTTCTTATGAAGCATTTATTTAATATGAAGATGTCAGAAGGTGGGTTTGATACCAATAATTTAAACGAGTTTAACATGGTCACCGGTTAGTTAAGTTTTGTAGGAGAAAACTTTTCTTATGAGGTTAGGGATATTTTGATTATGTGCTCACTGACAAAAATTTGGAACGTCTTGGTCATGGCTATGAGTAATTTTATCTCTAGTTCAAACACTTTAATGTTTGATGATGTTGTTGGTGTTATCTTTAGCGAGGAAATGCAATGGAAAATCATAGGTGAGACATCGGATAATTATTTGATTGTGGAGAACAGGGGGGGGCAAAGGGAGAGAGGAAAGAGAATATGGAATAGAGAGAAGTATAAGAACGACATCTCCAAATCTAGAGGGAGGATAGAATGTTGAAATTGCAGAAAGAAAGAGCACATGAAGAAACATTGTTGGCCTTGGAAAGGGAAACAAGGAGATGGACAACAAGAGAAAAATCATGAAGCAAATGTAACAGGTGATGTGTTGCAAGATTGTTTAATCGTTTCATTAGATAATATTTATGATTATTGGGTATTAGAATAATGGGCTTCATTTCATGCCACACCCCATAGGAAATATTTTAAAAATTATATTCAAGGTGATTTTGGATAGGTTTATTTGGGTGATGATAAACCATGTAAAATTATTGGAAAGAGTAAGATACAATTAAAATTATAGAATGCAAATAAATGGTTGATGAACGAGGTGAATCATGTTCTTGATTTGAGAATAAATCTAATTTAAATGGATTAGTTGGATAGTGAAGGATGTACAATTACATTTACAAGAAATTCATGGAAGGTCACTAAAGGATCACTAATAATAGAAAAAGGATAAAACTACGTACATTGTATTTATGCATTGGAAATGTTGACTTTTATATTACTTTAGTTTCTACAAGAGAGGATATAACATTGTGGCATCATAGACTTGGGAACATGAGTGAGAAGGGGATGCATATTCTCCAATCAATAATTTTGTTACCATATTTGAAGAAGGTTGATTTGGCTTTATGTGAGCACCATGTTTATGGAAAATATAAGAGAGTCATGTTTCTTAGAGTTGGGAAGGAAAACAAGAGTAAAAAGTTAGAGCTTGTGCATATGTATGTATGGGGAATGTCTCAGGTATCATATCTTGGTGGTTCTTATTTTTACATTACTTTTATTGATGATTTGACTAGGAAAACTTAGGTTTATTGCATTCGGAAAAAAAATATGATGTTTTTGATACATTTAAGAAATGGAAAGATTTGGTTAAGAATGAGACATGAAAAAATTTGAAGTGTCATAGATAAGATAATGGAGGTGAATACTATATCAAGGAGTTTGATAGTTACTATTCATATAATGGGATTTGTAGATAGAAGATGGTTCCAGGACCACCAAAATAAAATGGTGTTTTAGAAAGGATGAGTAGGACAATCATGGAACATGCAAGGAGTATGAAATTGCATGTAGGATTTCCCTTACTTTTTTGGGAAGAAGTTGTGGATACTTATATTTACTTAACAAATAGAGGGCCTTCAAATTACTTGGATGGTGACATTTTAGAGGAGGCATGGACATGTAAGAAGTTAAACTACTCATTTATCAAAAATTTAAGTTGTGAAGAAATTGTCTATATTGATAAAGAAAATAGAACAAATCTTGAGGAAAAATCCAAGAAGTGTAGTTTAATTGGATATGGAGTTAATAATTTTGGTTATCGCTTATGGGGTTAGGTAAATAACAAAATAATTAGGAGTAGAGATTTGGTATTCAATGATAAATTCATGTAAAAAGATCAATTGTAGGGAAATAAACATGAAAAGGCAAACATAGAGTACACAGTGCTTGATGAAATTACAAAAAATGAAATTCCATAGGTGCTAGAAAATCAAAATGTTCAACAACAATAGGTACCTCAAACTCCTGCAAATGTTATTAGAATATATTCCAAGTTAATTAAATCCCTTGAATGATACTCTCCTTCAATGTATTATTTACTTTTGATTGATTTTGGTGAATGAGAAAGATATGAAGAATCAATGCAGGTAGAAACTAGAAAGAAGTGGGAGCAGGGAATGAAAGAGGAGAGGGACTCTTTGGTACATAACCAGACTTGGGACTTTGTTCATTTTCCTATAGGTAAAATACCATTGTATAATAAATGGGTTTATAGGTTGAAGAAAGAAGATGGAGGAAAAAAAAGGTAAAAGGCTAGACTTGTTGTAAAGGGGTTTGCACAGAAGAAAGATATAGATTTTGTTGAAATATTTTCTCTTGTTGTTAAAATGACTTCAATTAAAACTATTTTTAAGTCTAGTGGTGGTATACGATTTGCATATTGAATAGATATGTTGGCCCTTGACTAAGTTTTGGATATCCTTGGTCATGTTTGACCATTTTTGGGACTTGGACAGGCTGGTCGAAGGAGGAGCGCAAGGTGAAGTGGAGATCGTAGGATCTCGGCCCTTTTTTAGGAATTTTTGATTTAGGCTTTATGTAACGGGTATGGGATGTCAACCCATGGGTTTACCCATGTTTAGGACTCATTTTAAATGTATAAATAGATATCTAGGTGATGTAAGAAAGTAGTAGTAGTGAATTTTTCTGGCTTAGTGCAGAGCTAGAGGCTTTGTGCATATTATGTGTTAAGACTTGTAGAGATACGTGCAAGTGATTGTAAGAGGCTAGTGTTTAGACTGTGTAAGAAGGATTTATGTTGTGACCTAACTCGAGGAAGGAGGAGATGGAGAGGTGCGCACAGATCTTCTATCCTATGTGGAGTGGGTCTTATGGCTTTGTTCATTGAATGAAGATAATAAAGAGAAGAAGAGTGTTGGATTACTGAGAGGGGGGGTGAATCAGTAATAGCGTAATTATAATCATTTTTCTTCAAATGTTATATCAATGTAAAATTATTATCTAATAAACAATCACACATATACATAGTACACCAGTGTTTTATGTGGAAACCCAAATCAGGAGAAAACCACATAATGTTTTTTCTTATATGTCTTGAAGAATTACATTCTTTGGAAGCACCAACTTCCTTTGTTTTCTAGCTGCAACTGGAAGGAGGTTCCAACGCCCTAGTTTCTCAGGCTATAACCTGAGGGAAGATCCAACTCCCCAATTCTCTGGCTACAACCCCCAATGTTCTCCGGCTACAATCGAAAGGTGGCTACAACGACCTGTCATTGCCTCGTCCTGCCACCCTAAAGCAGAAGTAGAATGATGGAACCAATGTCACACTATCACTATGAGATATACCATTGTAAGCCTGTACCAATAAATCTGAAGCATGCATCAACCTATACCTCAACCTGTAATCAACATGTACCATAAACAAGTGCATCAACCATGCACCAACCTGTAATTTACCTGTACCATAAACAAGTGCATCAACCATGCACCAACCTATAATCAACATGTACCATAAACAAGTGCATCCAACCATGTACAAAGCATGCACCAATCATGTTTCAACTACTCATAAACTATGACTCATCAATATGTACCAACATCATCAACTATACACCTCATGTATGTGTGCCAACTCATCAACTATTTGTCTCAAACATGTACTCAACATGTACCACAACCAAAATCCCTCATCAATTTCATCATCCAAATCTAATTTGTAGCTTTCTAATAGACCTAGTGTATATGATCACATTCCTTCAAACCTTCCTTAACTTTAAAAACAAGAGACTATAATTTTCATCAAACTTTTCTTTAGTCTCACATGCCTAGTTTTGGATTAGTCAACAACCCTAACTTGAAGTAATCATAACTTTGAACCTGTAATGTATAAAGATCTAAAACTGATATACAATTTTATTCAGAGTGTTTTATACAATTCCTCAAAGTGTCACTACTTGAAACCTCTCATAAAAGGAGTTATAGCAAAAATGGCATACCTTGTTGAATTCTGGCTTTTCTAGAGAGCCACCTTGTAGAGCGTGCCCCACAAAAAATATTTGATGAATTGATATGAAACAGTTACACAACATACTAAAGACTGTACCCTAGCCAACACATTTTGTCTCACTTAATTTGTATCTGTTATGAAGAACTTATGACGTTTTTACCCGAAACACCTGATTTTGACTAGTTTCAGGACTAGCCACAAGCCCTATTTTCCACAAAGTGTAACTCCCAAAATAAAACGACCCACAAGCTGAATTTTGTACCACAGATACTTGGATATGTTTTCTCACTTTCATAGCAATTTCAGGATCTGACTCATTATATAAAAATAAATTATAGCGAAAATGGTGAGATGACCTGTAAATAACATACCTTAGAAAGCACCATCAAAAGAATTTATCCTTCTTTGCATTTCGTCCTTCTTTTCTTCACTTTCCTCGGAATTTTGGCTTAGATATCATTTGGTTACCTCATAAACCAATATATATCCAATATTATCAAGTGTAATTCAAATGAGAGAGCATTGCCTCCTATTTATACTCTCCAAGTAGCTTCCTTAAAAACATCTTCTAGGTCACTTGGCCCACTTTCCTTATTTTAGGGTTGGGTCCACTTCTAATTTCTCCATTAAATTTATTATTGAAATAATTTATTTTGTATTCACTT
>ML783389.1:0-12862 GCA_009831015.1 Picea engelmannii | reverse complement strand
CTCCATTATCCGATCTTAAGCATTTGATTCTTGAATCCATCTCATTTTCAACCATTTCCTTGTAGATCTTGAAATTTTCAAAAGCTTCTGATTTGTTCTTGAGAAAGAAAACTGTAGTCATTCTTGTATAATCATCAACTAATGACATAAAGTATATCTCACCTTTTAAGCCTTTTGTTGTAGTTGGTCCAACTAGATCAATATGCACAATTTCTAGTGGTTGTGTTGTTGAATATTCCTTTGATTTGAACCTGGTCTTTGTTTGTTTTCCTTGTTGGCAATGCTTGCATAAAGTATTGGTTATCAAAATGCATGTGACCCATTCTTCTGTGCCATAGCGAACTTTCATATTCCTTTCTCTAACTTCTTCTCTTTTGCTGACTTTGACAAGGTTATCAAAATGCATGTGACCCATTCTTCTGTGCCATAGCCAACTTTTATATTCTTTTCCTAGACAACACTTTTCATTTCCAATTTTGCTTAACACATATATGTTGCTTGAAGTTCTTGCAGCCGTAGTGACCAATTTCCTTGAACCTTCTTTTCTTATCTCACACTTTTGTGAATCGAAAGTAACTTTATGACCTTGGTCACACATTTGACTCACACTTAAAAGATTATGTTTCATATCTTATACTAGTAGAACATTTTTTGCATTTTCATTCTTGTTCCCAATTAGGACTGTGCCTTTTCCAATGATTTTGGATGAATCATCATTTCCAAAGGAGACTAATCCATCTCTTTCCTTTCGTAATGTAAGAAACTTGTCTCTATCACTTGTCATGTGTTTTGAACATCCATTGTCAACATACCAACCATGTTTCTTTTGCTTAGCTTGTAGAGAGACTCCGCATTCTTCATTTCTATACTGATCTTGCTTTCTTATCCATGTCATTTTCTAAGGTTCTTGTTTGTGACTCTGTTGAGGTTATTTAGGAGGGACTGTCATTCTGCAATTTTTGGCCATGTGTCCAAAATTGTTACATTTGTAACATTCCACTTCAGTTCTCAAAGATTCAAACCTGTTGTAACTTCTTCTCTATGTTTCACTAGGTCTTATTAAATAATACCTTTGTGTATGGCTCTCAAAGTAGTTATTGTTCTTGTTGTTAGCTCTGCAATTTATAGTTTTATGTCCAAAATTATTACATGCATAATATAAACCAAAAAATATAGTTTGATACCTGGTAGTTGAATATCTTATGAAAGGAGGTGCTCTTATGAATCCTTCTTCTTCTTGAGGCATGTCTATCTGTTTTTTATTCTGAAATCTGAATCTTCTCGGTGGAGGAGTGTCCATGTAATCTTCCTTGTATATCTTTTTATCCCCTTTGATTGTTTCTGCAAAAAATTTTGGATTTGTTTCTTGCTCTGTTGTTTTAGAGCTTGAGCCCTTTTCTATTTGATTGTATCCAAGTCCGGACTTGTCAAGATAAGATTTTTGACTGTTGATAATGTCATCTAGAACTTTTGAGCTATTTTGCATATTTTTCTTTTGAATATCTTTTCTTAGTGTGACAATCTCTGCTTCCAGGTTGCCAATGATCCTATCCTTTTCTTCTAGTTGTTCTTTGAGTGCTTCTTCAATTCTTTTTATATTGTTCTATTTGAACCTTCAATTTTGTGATCATGTGTTCTAGTTCTTGAGTGTTTTTTTCTTATCTAGTTATTCTTATAGTTTCTTGTTTTTCTTCTTTTATCTTCTGATAACTTCTATTGCACTCATTAATTCTTCTCGGAAGTCAACTTCTTCCTCTTCAATTTCTTCTTCATATTATTTTTCAGAGTCTTCTTTATCAACGTCTTCTACTGCCATGAATAGAACTCTCCCTGTTTCACTGTCACTGACTTCATCTTCATCTGATGATGAAATGTCTTCTTTGGTGCAAAAGTTTTTCTTGAAAACTTTCTTTGTAGTTCTTTTACCTTTATATGTTTGTCTGCCTTTTGAGTAACCTTCTTCATTTCTCTTTTTCTTATGAGGACATTTGTTAGCAAAATGACCAATACCATCACAATTAAAATAAATTAAAGGAAGCTTACCTCTATACTTACCGTTGGTTCCCTTGTTCAGTCTTTTGACAAAGTTGGTCACTTCTTCATCATCTTCCGAGACATCACTGCTGCTGCTATATTCTTATTGTTCCTTTTTCTTGTGCTTTGATCTTTTGGATGCTTTGAATCCTGTTTCTTTTACATATGGATTTTCCTGTTCAGTTCTCATCTCATATACTATGAAGATTCCATGCAGTTCGTCCATGATTATTGAGTTTAGATCCGATCTTTCTTCTAGTGTTCATATCTTAGGGTTGAATCTCATAGGAAGATATCTTAGTACCTTTTGAACAATTACAGATTCTTGGATTTCTTCTCCCAATCCTATGATTGCATTCACTGTTTCATCGACTCGTAAGAAGTAGGCTGCGATATCTTCATCTTCCTTCATTTTTAGTTGTTCAAACTGACCTATGTATCAATCATATGTAAACTACTCATCAACTATGACTCATTAATATATACCAACATCCTCAACTATACACCTCATGTATGTGTTCCAACTCATCAACTATTGGTCTCAACCATGTACTCAACATGTACCACAACCAAAAGCCCTCATCAATTTCATCATCCAAATATGATTTGTAGCTCTGTAATAGACCTGGTGTATATGATCACATTCCTTCAAACCTTCCTTTACTTTAAAAATAAGAGACTATCATTTTCATCAAACTTTTCTTTAGTCTCACATGCCTAGTTTTGGATTAGTCAACAACCCTAACTTGAAATAATCATAACTTTGAACCTGTAATGTATAAAGATATGAAACTGATAAAAAATGTTCTTTAGTGTGTTTTAAACAATTCCTCCAAGTGTCACTACTTGGAACCTCTCAGAAAAGGAGTTATAGCAAAAATGGCATACCTTGTTGAATTTTGGCTTATTCTAGAGAGCGACCTTGTAGAGCGTGAACCGCACAAAAAATTTGATGAATTGATCTAAAAATGTTAGAAAACATACTAAATACCATACCCTAACCAACACATTTGGGATCACTAAATTTGGATGTGTTATGAAGAAGTTACGACGTTTTTACCCAAAACAACTGATTTTGACTAGATTCAGGACTGGCCATAAACCCTATTTTCCACAGAGTGTAACTCCCAAAATACAACGACCCACAAGCTAATTTTTTTACCATAAATACTTGGATATGTTTTCTCACTTTCATAGCATTTTCAGGATCTGAATCATTATAGAAAAAAGGTATATTGAAAACGGTGAGATGACCTGTAAATAGCATACCTTAGAAACCACCATCAAAAGAATTTATCCTTCCTTGCATTTCGGCCTTCTTTTCTTCACTTTCCTTAGAATTTTGGCTTAGATATCATTTGGTTACATCAGACACCTATAGATATTCAATATGCTCAAATTTAATTCAAATGAGAGAGCCTTGCCTCTTATTTATACTCTCCAAGTAGCGTCCTTAAAAACATCTTCTAGGTCACTTGGCCCACTTTCCTTATTTTAGGGTTGGGTCCACTTCTAATTTATCCATTAAATTTATTATTGAAATAATTTATTTTGTATTCACTTTGAATTATAATACACTCATCACTTCACTTTATTATTTATCTTTTAAAATCTCTTTAACCACTTTGATTACTTCGACCTTTTGGGGCTTCTAGATGACATATGAGGGTCCTCCAACTTCGTAAGGCCATAACTCTCAAACCGTGAGGAGCTATGTGACGTTCTACATACCACCAGAAATGGAATCACATGCACTATCCATATAGAATAGTATTATCTAAAAATATATCATAACTCATACTGTTACTCATCAAACAAACTTGGGACCATTACCCAAACCTGGGGTCTCCAACTTCTCATGGCCATAACTCTCTAACCGTGAGGAATTATGTGACATTCCACATACCACCGGAAATGACATGACAAAAACTCTCCATATAGGATATTTTCCCTAACAAATTCACTTTCCTTCATCTCATTATTCCACAATTAAGCATGGGTTCTCTAACTCCACAAAGCGTCTTCCCGTGAGGGCTTTCACCATAAAAGGATCACTTTGGAGTTCATCCATGTTTACTTCTTATCAACAATGAAAAAAAAATAATGAGTCATATTTGCATCAAACAATATTGGGTTCATTACCCAAACCTTTGTGCTATGGGGCTTTCTTCAAGGGTTGACATCAATGACAACCAACCTTAATCAACAAAGAGTTGGTGGACATAGCCCCACATTGGGATAAACTATGTATATCTTGTGTTGTGGTTGCTTTGTGCATTATGGTTGTTATTTGATTGATTCTTAGTGTAGCAATATATGTTAGATGCATCTAATATAGTAGCTTACTGATTAATGTTGTGAATGAATGCTAGATATGGTTTATTTCTATATGCTAAGTGATTGGATGTGTTATATCTTGTTGAATACTGCGTTGTTCTGTAATTAGGGTTTCTCCTATGAAGTGGATAAGAGTTAAATATTAATGAATGTTATTTTTCGAGTGCTCTGTTAAGTACTATGATCATAGATCTATGTCCCATTTAGGTTGTAGACACTTGATTCCTACAACCACCCCTTCCTCTACCTCGGGTGAGACTTCATCTGCTTCGCAGGTGTTTCCGAAAGGGTCGATAGTTAGAGTTTTGTTGGTGCATTGTTGAAGCATTGAACCGTGGGTCTGCCCCTGTGCCAACAGATGGTTCCGTTGTCGGGACCTGAAACTGTGATTACTGGGAACTAGAGAAAAGAAAAAGCTCTGTGCATAGATCTGTTGCTTTAGGGAACAATACTCTACTTGAATTGTGAATCTATGTGCTAAGAAAGGCATAAGATCTGAAGAAAAGAGGTAAGATCTTAAATTTTTGTACTCTGATAAAGGTAATATAAGTGAATTTTTTTTTTTCGAAAGAATGGATCTAGGTATGTTTGATAGATTTTGTCCTAGTCTGAAAATTAGGGCACAACTAGAAGAAAGAAGATTTGATATGAATATATCTGATAGAACTAGTGAAAGATATGTTATTCCTATGCATAGAAAGAACTGTTGGACTAACAATTGGATGCAGGATCCTAGAAAGAATTTTTTGTAGATCCACCACTATGATCCCAGTGTGCAGTACAAGAAAGGTTGGGGATCATTCAAGAGAAAGAGAGGATTAACTCTTTGTTATAATTGTAGAAGACCAGAACATCTTGCTAAGGAATGCCCTGGTCGAGGTCCTATTTGCCTTTGTTTTAAGGCTACTGGACATGAATTTTTAGATTGTCCTAGAATTATTTCTAAAGTTGAAAGATGAACATGAGACAAGAATACCATAAGGAAGGTCAAGAGACTAAGAATATTCTCAAAAACCAGAAAGAATCAGAAACTGCATTATTGTAGATGAAAGAAACCCTGAATGATCACAGAGACATCAATTTATCATGGGTCTTAAAAGAGAAGGAGTGCATAGAAACAAGAATAGGAGAATTTGACATATACTATGTCCTGGATGAGGAAACACAAGTGAATATCATGACAGAAAGAACTTGGGAAATTTTGGGAAAGCCTGCTATGGTTCCTTCATTGGGAGAAATAGAATTGTTTAAAGGGAAGATGATAACCCTATGTGGAATACTTACCCAGATACCTATGAGTGCTCATGGAAATTTGACAGAAGAAGAATTTGAGGTCGTTAATTTTGTTGAGAACAACACCCCATTTGCTATTTTGCTAGGAAAAACTTGGGTTGAGAAAGATCAGATACGAAGGAAACAAGAAGAGGAAGCTCTAGAGCAGAAAAAGAAAGAACTAAGAGATTTCATGGCTAGGAGAATAGTTCACTTACTGGAAGAACGGGAGGACAAGTCGAAGCTACTAAGGACCAGAGACCTGGCTGTCGAAGTTGAAAGAACACAGGAAGACTTGAAACCCTTGTCCATACAAGAGAGTAGAGCACCTACCCCAAAAAGAGAAGAAGTATTACCCTCAAACCCTATGAAAGACCCTCCACAGTGCAAAGTTACTATGTTAAGAGGAGATAAGAAAATTAATGGAAAGAGGAAACCAGTGACTCAAATCACAGGAAAGAAAGCCAAAAATCTCAGCAAGAAGAAAGCAAAATTAGAAAAATTGCAGGAAGTTCCAGAAAGGACTTCGCAGAAGGAAGGTTTGCAGAACTAGAACTTCGTCGGGATATCAGAACAACGTAGATTGGCACTTCACCACAGAGAAGCGATATGACCATTGGAGGCATCACGACTGTTAGAACAACGCTCCAGAACGGCTAGAAACACAGTTATATCTAGAAAGATCGTCATTCGATCGTTCGTATCGTGCCATAACAGATGGAATTGCATTGATTAAGGCGTTCCTTCTAATTGGAAGAGTCTATTACGATGTTTTCTATTTATCTCATCAAGCATTGCACTGAGAACACTTTTTCCAATAGTGATTATCCAAGCCCACAGAGAACTAGTTGCTTTCACCCAGTGCTTATTGAAAGCTTGCCACCCGTTCTGTTACATTGAGTGTTTTCTCACCGACTTGAGATATCTAACCTCGAGCATTCATGTCGGATGACTTTAGCGCAATAGAAAATTTCATCAAAGAGATCCTAATATACCTCATGGATGAAAAGGTGATGTCTACATGCATACAAGCTTCATCGATGAGAGGATTGGAAGCATCCCCATCGACTGCACAACATCTGTCTAGTCGAACCGTTGCTGAGAAACATAGCAAGCATCGTGATGACTTGGCGAATGTGAAGCTCATCCCATATATCATGCTTGACTATATCCCACCTCTAGCTGGCATGGTTAGTCGTGACAGTGTCCCGAGGGACTTTGACTACACCTTGATCATTGTGTACCTTCCGAAGGGGATATGTGCAGTTGGACTGCAGTTGGGACAGATTATGATGTTGAATATTAGTGACTTCAACTTGGGATATCGCAAGAAATATGGAATGCTCACCACACATAAGTATTTGACCAAGACAAAGGGGATGAAGTCAAAGATCATCCCCCAATTGTGGACCATAAACATCGTGAGGTCCACCATCCTGAACGTAATGAAGATACCCCACTTTGGAAGGCATCAGGAGGTTAACATGTGCGTTAAAATCCTATTATCTTGCTTCCATGGAGGTTATTTGTGGTTGGACAAATGCATCACTGTAGATCCGACGTTGATCCATTGGGTCATTGGATTAAGCATGCAAGGACCAGACCCACAAGACTTTTATCCAGGGAAGGTTGCAGATCGCGTCCTGGCATAGAGAATCAAAGACACCTATGGGGATGTGGAGAAGGGGAAGCGAGGCTACAAGGTAGCTTCCATCTAGAAAGACGTAGTGCTCCTAGCCTACCAGTTGATCATTGATAAGATAGTAAGGAAGAACAGACCCACACAGGTCATGGAGTTTGTTGTTGACCTCACGGAAAAATGCATTTAAGGACTACAAATGAACTGGGCAGGCTACCTCGTCAACCAGTTAGAGAAAGACTGTCATGAAGCTCAGGATCAGGGCTATGAGTTCCATTTTAGTTGGTTGTTGATCCTCACCACCTTCATTTCTTGGGATATGTCGAAAGGAGCAACCTTCCCTGAGATTGAGTTGTCTGAACCCCTAGCTATGAAGTTCACTACGCTCTAGTACTCGAGCGACATGGCTAAGAAATGGAATTCAAACGTGGTGTTCCACACCTATTACCTGCATTTGAAGAGGGATATTGAGTCTTTCCCTCGTATGACGTTGAACTCCCTACACAGGTTCAGGCCATTTGTGAATTTCCACACAGATAGATATTTTATTTATATCACTGCGCGTGGAGACGAACATAAAGAAGAGCTTCAATCCTACTATAAGATCACTGAGGAGGACATGGAAGAAATAAATAAGGAATGGCCCGCAGATTTCCTTATACCAGTAGACCAGGAAGAACAGTCCAACCCTGACCTCATCAACAGTCTTGTGGTCACTCACGAAGAATATGATGCACCCAACAATAGTAGAAGGAAAAAGAAGGAAGAGGTACAGAATATGAACAACGCATCAGAAGAAACTACTTCAGATTCACCTGGAGGGGGAGGAGGTGACGAAGTAGACAAGGAAGAGAATGACGAAAAATAAGACAAACTGGAGTAGGGCAAGGTAACACTACCTGGGGACCCCCTTGATGAAGCTGAGACATCTAAGAAAAGAAAGGTTTCCCCCAAGAAACCTACATCACAGAAGAATTCAAAAGCCGATAAACTTCCATTTCAGACTATGCTAATGGTGGATGGCATTGACCTTATCATTGTTGTTGTGTCAGACACCTCTGAGGATATCTTGTAGCAAAGCAAAGCCAAGCAGGAGAAAATGTTTGACAAGATTGAAGAAGAGCTTAAGGAAGTACAACAGGTTCTCTATTCAAGCCGCATAGTGTATACTGCACCACCACCACTAGAAGGAGAAGAGTTGGGTGATGAACCTGCCCATCTACACAGATTATCAGACTTGATAGAAGCTCACCTTTGTCATGTGTAGAAGGAAAAAGAATAGGCCACAGAGGCCCTGAAGAAAGAAAAATAGGAAGCCATAGAGAAACGTCAGGTTGTGCAGCAATAAAAATACGACCTTCAGGCGAAGTTTGTAGAAGATAGAGTGCAAATCCAGAAGGAGAAAGAACAACTACTCGCAGAGCAGATTGGATTTAAAGAAGAATTCATTAGAGCAATTCACTTTGTGATGGGCTCAGAATAGAGGGAAGAAGAAGCCACTGAGAGACATGTGGGGAAGCTTGTTGAAGCCATTCAACAGCTCCAATAAAGAGTAGCATAACTAGAATTACAAGCAGTGTCAAGCACTTCGCAGGAAGTGCGAGACCAAAGGGAAGAAACTGCCCATAGCACGATCTAGAGAATCAAGGCATTGGCCTTAGAATGCAAACAAATTAGCATTCAAAGTGCACAGACTTACGAGCGCCTTGTAGAAGACCTTGAACTAAGGACACTAGAGTCACAGCTCCAGGAGGAAAAGAAACATGCAGCAACAATGCAAGCGCAGTTGAAGCCATTTCACGCGCTTGAGAGGATGAAAAGGTCCCAAGAACAGTGCATGGTTCAGTAGCAGGTCCATGCCATCCAAAGTAAATTCATGGAAGTGACTCAGAAGCTCCAGCCAATGCAGGATGAAGATTGCACACTTTTTGAGGAAATTGAAGGATGAGGTGCAGAAATAGAACAAGTGGTTACCACAATAGAACAATGCTTGGAAGGACCTGTGATGAAGAAGGTTCTTCAAGAGTTCGTCGAGCAAGAGGCTCTAGCGAAGCAACAGGTCGAGGCAGCTCAAGCCAATCTTGAGGTAGAGTTACCCAAATCTGAGTGACTCGGGACGAGTTACATGTGAGTGTTGGGGGAATGTTAGCCCTTGACCAATTTTTGGAGATCCTTGGTAATGTTTGACCATTTTTGGGACTTCGACAGGATTGTCGAAGGCGGAGTGCAAGGAGAAGCGGAGATCATGGGATCTTGGCCCCTTTTTAGGGCATTTTGGGTTTAGGGTTTATGTAACAGGTATGGGATGTCGGCCCATGAGTTTACCCATGTTTAGATCCCATTTGCAATGTATAAATAGATATCTAGGCGATGTAAGAAAGTAGTAGTAGTGAATGTTTGTGGATGAGTGCGCAGATAGAGGCTTTGTGCATACAATGTGTTAAGACTTGCAGAGCTAAGTGCAAGTGATTGTAAGAGGTTGGTGTGCAGACTGTGTACGAAGGCTTTGTGTTGTGACCTAACTCGGGGAAGGAGGATCTAGAGAGGTGCACGTAGATCTCTTGTCCTATGCGGAATGGGTCTTGTGGCTCTGTGCATTGAATGAATATAATAAAGAGAAGAAGAGTTGGTGGACGTAGCCCCACGCTGGGGGTGAACCACATATATCCTGTGTTTTGGTTACTTTGTGCATTATGATTGTTATTTGAGTTATGCTTAGTGTAGAAATATATGTTAGATGCCTCTGATATAGTATTTTAGTGCCTATTGATGTTAATTAATGCTAGATCTAATTTATTTATATATGTTAAGTGCTTGGATTTGTTAGATCTTGTTGAATACTGCGTTGTTCTGTAATTAGAGTTTTCTCCTATGAAGTGGATAAGAGTTAAATATTAATGAATGTTAACTGTTGAGTGCTCTGTTAAGTACTGTCATCATAGATCTGTGTCCCAGCTAGGTTCTAGACACTTGAGTCCTGCAACCACCCCTGCCTCTACCTCGGGTGAGACTTCATCTGCTTCGCATGTGTTGCCGAAAGGGACGGTAGTTAGGGTTTTTTTGGTGCGTTGTTGAAGCGTTGAACCCTAGTTCTTCCCCTGTGCCAACAAGATAGATGTAAATATTTATTTTCTCCATGGGTATTTGGAGAAATATATTTATATGCAACAACTATAGGGGTACAAGGTCAACAAGAAAAACAAATTATTATGCAGGTTGAAGAAGAGCTTGTATGGCCTAAAGAAAGCTCCAAAGTAGTGGTATTTCAAGTTTCACAGGTTTATGAGAGAACAATGTTATAGTAGATGTCATTATGATCACTGTGTTTATTTTAAGAGACTAGATAATGGAATTTATATTATCTTGTTATTGTATGTAGATGACATGCTTGTTGCGGGGTCTAACATGAAATATATAACTGTGCTAAAATTGAAATTAGTTAAATCAATTGTGATGAAGGATTTGAGTGTAGCAAAATAAATCCTTGGTATGATAATAACAAGAGATAGGAAAAATTGCAAATTAACATTGTCTCAGAGTGAGTACATAAAGAATGTGTTGGAAAGACTTAAAATGAACGATGAAAAACCAGTTAGTATACCTTTGGCCATCCATTTCAAACTAACTAAAAATATGTGTCCCAAGACATAGGAGGATATAGACTACATGTACAAGGTTTTGTACTCATCAACAATTGACATCTTGATGTTTGCAATGGTGTGCACAAGAACAAATATTTCACATAAAGTGGGAGTTGTGAGCAAGTATGTGAACAATCCAAGTAAAGAGCATTGGAAGATCATGAGGTGGATTCTTGGGTGTTTGAGAGGTACTACTACTTAGGTATTATTGTTTGGAGGTTCAAACACTATTCCATAGGGATATGTTGATTTGTATATGGTAGGTGATATAGATAGTAGGAGGAACACCACAGAGTATTTTTTTTACTGTACGTGGAACAATAGTAAGTTGGATTTCAAAATTGCAAAATGTGGTTACATTTTCAACAATGAAAGTAGAGTATGTCACTACTATAGAGGCTACTGAAGAGATGATTTGGTTACAAAGGTTTATGGAGTAATTGGGAAAGAAGTAGAAGAATAGAAGGTTGTATAGTGACAACCATAGTGCCATTCATCTCACAAAGAACTCATCCTTCCATTCTAGCACTAAACATATACAACTCAGGTACCATTTTATACATTTAGTTTTGGAAGATGGATGATTGAAGTTGGAAAATATACACACTAGCAAGAATCATGCAGACATGTTAAGGAAGAAAGTAGCCAAGGAGAAACTGATTTCTTGCTATGTTTCAGTTGGCCTTTAAGCATGATGATGAAGATACAAAACTTATATGTTTTGAGGTTTTTGTGTTGGGATTCGTTATTAGAATTTTTTACAAGTTCCATAATCATCATCTTGATTTGTCAATGTTTTGGATCATTAACCATATCCATCATCAAGAGAATTAGTCAAATAAGAGAAGAGGGTAGACCACTAATAAATAAGGAAAACGTAGAGAAACCAAAAAACCTAGAAAACTAATCACGTCGGCTTCAGGGAAGAAGAAAGAAAAGAAGACAAGCTAGAGTAAAAGAAAATTGTTTTAGGGTTGATAATTTAATTAGTTTTCTTTTATTCTAGCTTTCCTTCTTTACGTTCTTCTTCCCTGAAGCAGACAAGAATAGTTTTCTAGGGTTTTTGGTTTCTTTGCATTTTCCTTATTTATTACTGGTCTTCCCTCTTCTCTTATTTAACTAATTTTCCTAATGATGGATATGATTAATGATATGAAATGTTGACAATTCAAGATGAAAATTGTGGAACTTTCGAACAATTCCAATGATGAGAAAATTGTGAGGTCCACAGTTGGAGCATATTGCAACAGGTGGAGTAGTGGTGGAGTTGTTGTGATCGGTCTCCAAGTGGGAGATTGTTGGTTATGGAGCCTAATTATCTCCATTATTCATAGTTCATGTTTCATCCACATTTGGATCCCAAACCCTAGTGAGGTTTTTGTTAAGGAATAATTAACCAGATCCTACATGGTTAATGTTTCAGATCTGGTTAATGATCCCGCTACAGCCGACACACTTGAGAATAACCCTTAACAAAAATGTTTCGGATCATTAACCAGATCCATTCCAGTTAATGAATTAATGTTTTAATATAATCTAGGTCAATGGATTATGGATTTCCAATGTTGCAGGATCCTATATATATTATATTGTAATTTCATAGTAAATCTAGAATGTTCATTATTAGGTCACATATATGATAGTAGAGGTTATGTTGGTACTTTTTTCCCTAGAAGGAAACCCTTTTTTAAAGAGGGCATTGTTGTGGCTATACATGGTGAGAGATTTTAGTGTGTCTGAGAGAGAATACTATGAGAGAGTGAAGAATAGGTTGTAGTGGACGTGTTGCAGGTGGTATCCCTTCATTTTTCTAGATGGAATAAAGGAATGACTAGATATTTCTCTTTGGGAGTAGCCCATATCGGGTGAACCACATATATTGATGTCTCTCTTGTATTGTGTTCTTCTGTTTTTTATTTCCACATTAATTTTGATTTTT
>ML783388.1:961486-984951 GCA_009831015.1 Picea engelmannii | reverse complement strand
TTTAACCCTCTTAATTACTTGATCATTTCATGATCAAAAGGCTATTATTTTTACTGCTATAATAATTCATTTTATTGCTGAAAATTAATTAACTGTTTTACCGCTATCACAGTTAAATTACATATTTTAATATTTATTTTACTGTCTAAAACCATTCATTAAAATTATGAAGTAACTATATTGAGATGATTCTTTCAGATCCATCACATTTATTTTTATAAAAATCCACATTTTAGACTAAACCAATATAATCTATCATCGAGATAAAGAATGAAGAAAATCTGATCATTAAGAGAAATATGAATTTCTAAGATTATAATGCCAACAAAAAATTGTCATAATTTATGAAATAGTAATATTTATATATCTAATAATAATTATAAATCTAATCATAAATTAACTAGGAAAGGGTTATGACTCCATAAAAGAATAAAGGAAGAGAAATGATATTAAAAAATGAAAATAAGATATAGGATCAATAGAAACCAATCATTTATATTAGTTGGAAGCACCACTCAGTTTTATAGCTTAAATGTTACCTCAAACCAATCTTCTCAAATAGTGGGTTTTTTTTCATAGAAATAATTCAATATGCACAGTTAGGCATATCTAACTTATTTTATTAAGCATATAATAAAGCATGTGAAAATAGTATTAGAGTCTTATCAATTAAGTGTTTTTTTTAGCACAAAGGAGGAGAGGGGAAGACCATGCAGGCATACTCACCTTGCAACTATTCAACCATTATGTTAGTAGGAGAATTGACTCCCTTGTGTCAACTACATCTCTACATTATGCACCCTAGTCTTCACATAATTCACTGGGTTCCAATCTTTTACGCAGAATAAGAATGATTGGACTCATTCTCTTTAACATATGACTGGAAAAAATAATGGTGTTTTTGTCAGCTCTGTTCTTCCAACTAATAGATACCCAATTTGCTGAACTTAGTTTCTTCCTCCTTATGATAGCCCCCATTTTGTTCATAAATATTTTATTCTCTCCAAATGTAAAATATTTTCTTCTCATCTTTTTTCCAATTCTTTCAAGACACATTATCTAAAACAGATCATATCATTATTTCTTTATAGACCCAATATCAGAATTGTATACATGTCTAAGAGGGTTGCTACAAAAGTGTAACAACACTGCAATTGGGCCACAATAAAATTCGGTCTCCTATCATTTAAGTCCTCTACAAGGACCACAATAAAATTTGGTCCCCTTTCATCTAGGTCCTTAATTAAGTCCTCTACAAGGACCACAATAAAATTTGGTCCCCTTTCATCTAGGTCCTTAATTAAGTGCTTAAAACTTAAATATAAAAAGACAGTTATATCCTAATTTGGTTACCCTGTCATCTAAATCCCTTAATTATTAAGTGCTTAAAACTTATATACCAAAAGAAGACAATTATATCCGAAGTCGAAAGCCCATTATCCCATGGTTGTAAAAAATTGTATTATCGAGGACTGCCAAATAGGACTTCAAAAATTTTCTCGGTATCTCATTTACTATCTCTAATAACCAAATAGCAAATAAACATCAAACAGCTTGTATGCATGTTTAAATATTACTCTTATTTGGTCATATACATACATGTTTAAATATTGCTCTTATTTGGTCCCTTGACCGATACTATGCATGTTTAAATATTACTCTTATTTGGTCCCTTGACCGATATTACTCTTATTTGGTCCACACTTTCCCATGGAGTGTTGAGCCACCAAAGTGACCCTGTGAATGGCGAAGATGAGCCAATTTGGCAGATGCCCAATGACTAAAGCAAGTGACCCTGTGAATGGCGAAGATGAGCCAATTTGGCAGATGCCCAATGACTAAAGCAACTTGTTAGTGAGTTGTAACATCAAAAAGGATGCAACAACTAGTTGTTAACTAAGAGTCAACACTTAATAGAATTTCTTTATGAAGTAGCATATTCTCTGGTTTTTTATGGAAGAGTACACAATCGCCTTTTTTCAAAATATGTTTCAAGCCACAACATGATTGGACATCATTGCAAGGGTATTGTAAAAGCCATCATGTAAAGAGTTAGTTCAATCAGTTGTCACCAATGTTATTGAGCATCTTGACTAGTTCTATGCCAATGTTATTGGACATTTTAACTAGTTCTGTGCCAGTAGGTGACTAATTGTCATCAATGTTATTGAGCATCTTGACTAGTTCTATGCCAATATTATTGGACATTTTAACTAGTTCTGTGCCAGTAGGTGACTAATTGAATCCTCCTAGATTAAACGCACTAGTCTATACCAACTAGTCTAATCTAAAAGTGTAAAAAAAATCGGGTTTCCCACAAGGTTTTCCTTGAAAATAAAAAGAACCATCATGCATACTACTATACTACCATATAACAAAATACCAAAAAAACAATATTAAAAAAATACATTCCCACAAGGTTTGGTTTTCCTTGGAAATAAAAGGAACCATCATGCATACTACTATACTACCATATAACAAATATAACAATATATGGAAAACAATATTAGAAAAATACATTCCGACAATTTTAAAAAATAAACATATAAATAATGAAGTATATATATATATATACACACACTTCATTATTTATTTATGAATAATATATACACACACTTCATTATTTATTTATGAATAACCTCATCCAAAAATACAGTAATTTCTATTTAGACTTTACATAGCACAGAACAAAAATATCATTTACCTGTTATCATCGGTGATACCCTGCCCATTTTGGTAGCAATGGAAATCCAAGAACAATTTTAGAACAGTGTTCTCTTGTACGGTTTGTATATAATTGGCAAAGAGAACAGCTATAAAAATGTTTGCCGTTTGTTATTTTAGTTATCTTGTCCGATTTGCTAAGCCTGGTCTCAAAAATGTGATGATCAAGAACCCTTATTTAACAGACCTAAATGTTTATTAGCCATTGTGATTTGAGAATAGAACTGTGAACCGGAAAAACTCTGCTTTTTGCAAACTCACAGCATTCTTAAACCCCCAAACAATATTTCAACTAGCCATTGCAATATGAGAATAAAAATATGCACTGCAAAAGATCTGTTTTTTGCGAACTCACCCGATTCTTAAACCCCTAAACAATATTTCAACTAGAATAAGAGGTCTAGTGATAAATTTGTGAAGGAACAGGGAAGCACACTTTACAATGCACCTTGTAATGTGTCATATTAGAATGGACACTTACTGCTCCAACAGATGTACAAATTAGCACCCAATCACCATCATGGCAATAGTTCATTTTTAAAAAGCAACAAAAAAGCAAACAGCATATTTGAGTTGAACTGTTAATAGAAAAAACAGATATGCATATAAACATGGTTTTTTTGCAACAGTATTGTATAGCCAACTCAAACATGTCTACTGCCTAACAAAGCTTCCAACTAATTGACTGAAGAATCTTGAAAGAACATCCATATCAAAAGCCAAAAATATAAAATAGAATATGCAAATCATGACATGTTAACAGCTCAGAATAAAATATTATTTCATATCGAAAAACTTTAAAAACAGTGATAAATGCTTATATTCTTAGGCCATGGGTCTTACACAGCAAATAACGGATCATGTAACTTGACCATTCGATCAAACAAACGAGCAGCGTAAACAGCACATCCCTAGAGATCCATCATATTATAAACATCACGTAAAACCAATACATCAAAGGGCATAAAGATTAACCCAGAAGACATTCCTAATGGCCTATAGACATGTACACAAAACAATATGAAGATAGTAAGAGTGGCCAGAGATGTTGAGGCTCACATCATATCTCATCTAAGCCTTCAGATATGAGAAGATTGTGAATACGTAGATACAATGTTTCTCCCAAACCAGATTCATTAAGACAGTATTTACTGAAATGCTTCACCCGGAATTTCCATTCACCTTTAGTAGCACTATATGAAACAAATTCCGCCCCTTGCTCTTCCGTTTTTCTCTTGAGCCTTTTCTCAAATTTTTCCACCTCTGCACCCTCGATATAGTGTTGACCTGTCTTCTTGTCAACACATTTAACATTCAACAAAGTTATTTCTGCAGGCTTGTTAAGTCCCTGACCTGCAGGTGGCTTTTTGCTTTCATCCATGTACACTAGAACCTCGCATTTGTTAAACTGAATAACACTCTCTAAATCTAGACGCCTCACATCAGTTTCGCCAAAAAACTTCACAGAACCATAACCTCTTCTACCAACAACAAAGTCTTTAACCCGGCGGCAATAACCTGGCTCAGCACGCTCTTTAGCGGCCAATTCCTGTATCTTTGGTTCTGTGTAGTAGTCTGAATGCCGAAGTTTAGGCATAAGGGCTTCAATGTCTGCACCATGCTCATAGACTATAGCAGCTTCCCCAGCTCTATGGCCAGAAATTGAGATATAACCATTTCCTCTGTGATTATGCTCCTCATGAACACCATTCTGCCTTGAAGTGAATTTTACATTGGCATCAACTGGTTTTGATGACAGTGGGTTATTCTGGAGGGTTGTATCCTCACCACCACATGACCAGTCGTCAACATTGTCTGGAAAACAATAGAATCCAATAGGGAAATAAGTCATTAGAAATCTCACACTCGTCAATGACCAAAAGAAGAGTTAACAAGGTCATATAATTAAGATTACAAAAATAAAGGCTAGAGGAGTTACCTTCAGGCTCTTGTAAATATGCCTTTTCAAATGATGATGCCCCACTTTTATCATCTGCTGTCGTTCCTGACATGCAGAACAAAGTATTTCAGATAGTTGATACATCAAAAACACTTATAAAATGTACCAAAATGTACCAAGCAAATAACAGTGAACTAAGACTCAAGAATAGTGGGTAAAGTTTAACCACCAACCAAATTACAAGCCCATTTGTCAGTCCAATTAAGAAGCATACAAATTACAGGTCAATTTATCAAAACTAATGAGAGCAACACCCTATGTTTCTGAAGCGATTCCTGAGATCTCACCATTATCATTAATAGGTATGGCCATTTCCTTCATGTTTGCTGTTGGTTTGCATGCAGCAGAGGCAGGAGATTGATCAGGCTGCTGGATAAAAAGTGCCCTTGGGTTTTCTCTTGGGATGAACATGGCATCTGCCTTTGGAGTGCTAGGTGCTTCTTCACTATCACTGAAGAACGATACCTACATTGCAGCAATGAAGCCAAATTGATGAATAAACCAGCACACAGTGCAACCTAGAAATCTTATGCATTTCAAAGTATCTTGTAGGTGTGTGAACAAGAAATGATGTGATAACCGTTAACAGTTGTCACTTAACCTTGGGACTATCCTTCTTAGGATTGTATCTACGTGAATGCATGCGGATCCTTGACCTTTGAGTGACATGCCTTGGAGTCAACAGCGATGTTGTCCTTACTTGAACAGGTTTTTCATTAACCTACCACATCAATATATCAAAAACAGCAATAGAAACCAATTGAATGTCAACAGATGTTAATATTACCGGATACATAAAGCAACTTTATTTCAAAAAATAGATATATTGAATCTCTGAAGAATAGTTAGAACATCAGTTCCACACTCACAGGCAAACTAGATATTCCATATTGAACAGAAGGAGATCCCCCACTTCGGCCAATTGACATCTGAGGCATTGCCGGAAGAGTTCCAAATGGATTTGTTACAGGTTGTGGTGTAGTAACCATTATATTCTGTTGAGTGCTGCAACAAGAGGAAGGAGGGACTCTGTAAGAAGAACAAAAGGCACTAAAGACATGAATCTCATATTCATAAAAAATAGAAGCAAGGAAATAATTGCAGTTCTCACGGTTGCCCAAAGGTGCTCTGCCCAAAAGCTGGAGTTGATACGCCACCAAAACCACCAGAAGCAGCTAATGAAGTGCAGAAAAGATACACATCCCATGTCAAATCTTGTAACCTAATACAAATTCCATTGATAGTGAAAGATAAATCCAACTAATAGAATTGGAATATCTATAGTTGGTAATAATGATCATTAACATACCTGGCTGCAACTGGCCAAAATTACCAAAAGAAAATGCACCCTGTGTCTGGGCAGGGTTAGATGTTTGAAAGCCATTGAACAGGGAAGGCTGTAGTTCATACCAATCAAATATTAAAACAAGCTCCACCAAAAACATCACATACAACAAAGAATTGCTATATAGGCTTAACACACATTGCAGAATGGCTAATGAGCAGAAAAAAATGCTCTGAGCATCTCATTAGAGGAATGAGATTTCAAACTGCAATTCAGTATCGCTCATACAATGGCAAACATTAGAAAAACACGAACATACCGTTGATTGTACAAGGCCTGTTGGTTTGCTCTGCGACATCATTGATGATGTGCTGCTAGAAAACAGGTTGCTCCCAAAAGCAGGAGTGCTTTGGCCAAAAGCTGGTGTTGACTGTCCAAACGCTGGCGTGGATTGGCCAAAAGCTGGAGTTGACTGTCCAAACGCTGGTGTGGACTGGCCAAAAGCTGGTGTGGATTGTCCAAATGCCGGTGTGGATTGCCCAAATGCTGGTGTGGAAGATTGAAACAATCCAGATGACTGAGTACTTCCAAAGGGTGTGCTTGATCCAAATGCAGGAGCTGACCCTAACGATGGAGTTGAACTAAAAAGAGATGCAGGTTGAGATGGTTGACCAAAGGGTGACGAACCAAATGCAGGTGTACTTGATGCTCCAAAAGGAGTTGAAGAAGAAGGCCCTCCAAAGGCTGATGTTGTTGAAGATCCAAAAAGAGATGGAGATGAAGAAGCTGTGCCAAAAGGGGTGGATGAGGAGGTCGCCCCAAATGGTGAATTAAATGCAGAACCAGATGAAGATGCAAATGCGCTACCACCAAATCCTGGTGGTTTATTACCAAAAGGACTAGACGATGATGAAGCTGAAAAAGGATTTGCAGCAGATGATTGACCAAAGGCAGCCGTCTGACCAAAGGCAGGTGTTGTTTGACCAAAGGCAGGTGTTGTTTGACCAAAGGGATTTGACTGTCCTGGCTGAGAAAAGATACTTCCCCCTGCAGGTTGTTGGCTTGCAGGATTTGGGCCACCTAAAAAACACAACTTCAACAATCTATTAGTAATTAGTGCATAAATCAAGAGCAAGACCATGCCATAACAACCACAATCTTGCAGATGATAATAATACTAATAATAAAATCTTTTTCCACTACCTTTGTCTCCCAATTGATAATCCTCCCATCTTAATTCCTCGTGACTTTTGTCCTTGTATTGCTGCATAGCTGATATGGAAACAAGTTTCCCTGGTGCTTGACCAGTTACGGTATCTGTCTCATTTGTACTTGTGTACGGTGCCACTCTACTACCTCCACGCTGTCCACCAAATGAAGTTTGTCCAAATCCCGGGCTGCCAAATGTTGGAGTTGTTGACTGAGTTCCTGTACAAGTGGAAATGAACAAAATGTAAGAATATGTACAAGAAATTACAAATATGACGAAAAGCAGTTGGATAAAAGGTATGAACATATGGCACAACATGACTGAGTATCTACATCCTATTTAATGAAGAGCTACCTTATTAAATCAGAAGTACAACAAATTCAATCAAAAACGTGAAATATTAGAGCATTAACAAGAGAATTCAAAAATTATAATGCAAAAAAGGAGGGGCTTCCAGAAATTTCTCACCAAAAGCCGAACTCTGACCAAAAGGAGATGGAGTGCTTCCAAATGTTGTGCTGCTCCCAAATGCTGGAGTAGATGCTGCACCAAATGCTGGAGCTGATTGACCAAAAGTGGTAGTGCTTCCAAAACCGAAAGAAGGATTACTTGAAGCTCCAAAAGCTGGAGTACTGGAAGCCCCAAAAGCTGGAGTACTTGAAGCACCAAAAGCTGGAGTACTTGAAGCACCAAAGGCAGGCGCAGTTGTGGACCCGAATGCAGGCGTTGTGGTACCAAATGCAGGTGTTGAAGTAGATCCAAATGCAGGTGTTGAAGTAGATCCAAATGTAGGTTGACTGGTTGCACCAAAAAGTTGACTCCCAAAAGCTGGTTGCGTCTGTCCAAAAGTACTTCCAAAAGGACTTGATTGAGGAGGACTTGGTGATCCAAATCCTCCAAATGCTGGTTTTTGTCCAAATGCAGATGTTCCTGCATATGAAAAATTATAGTCAAAAAAATGTACAATGCTGGCTTCATGAATGAGTTCGGTCAGAGCCCTAATTCATAATTACTCATCTTGTAATTAACTCAAAGCCCAATTGACACGAACTGCAAATATAAACCCACTAACAACATGCATGACATGTTCTCATTCCACCATAATTTTTTCTTCATATGATGATTAAACGAAAATAGCAAAGCTAAAAATTATGCCATCAATGATCACTAATTCATCTGCACCCAATATGGGTAAAAGACTAAATAAGAGAGATGAAAATATCTTCCAAAAAACACACTAAAAGTTTGTAAAATATATCTACAAAGCAATAAGAATTTACTCACGTGGTAATGAACAAAGAGAAGTGAAAATTCCCAGCTTTTCAGCACTGACGAACAGAATGGTCGTTTTTTCTAATCATTTAATTAAATAGCTTAATAACCTTTCTTGATATCAGATAACAACCATGAGTGAGAGTACATGATGGAAAGAAATTACAATTCTATACTAATAAAAGCTTATTAAATAATGATAAATCAGTGTAGATCAGTTAGCTACATTTTAGAATAAGATAATATAGTCAAGGATAAAATAACATCGGAAACATTTAAATACTTCATATGTTACTAGTGGCTTATTGGTAGAACATATTTTTTATTCAGAAAGCAAGATAGCAAAAATGTTAGATTGCTTCTTTTCTCTTGAAATTTCAACCAACACCTTGATATGTTTGTTTTTCAAGTCAGAAATGTAACTAGTTTTGCAGTAATCAGATTAGTGAAATGTATGTAGTAGTTGAAGTCTAAAAATTATTGAACCTATAAAGCTACTCATACTAAAAGAAGTTTATCCACTGAAGTGGAAAATATATTCCATAGCCTAATCAAGGTAGGTAAAGAAAAATTAGGTGAATGGAAATGGTCATATTTCTTACAATGTTATAAGAATTTGTTTCCTATTTCAGCGGCCAGCCACACATAAAAACAGAGAAGGCAAAGGAAACAAGTTTTCCTCACTAACTGAAAAAATTCAAGTATGATTGAAGTATATTCCTTTTATGGCATTGGCTGGTATGGTTTCTTTTTAGGTCAAACATATAACAAAGAAGTGATTGAAAAGAACTTTCATCTTAATCGCTCAATGGAGTGTCCTGTAAATAAATTAGAATAAAGAGATTGAAGAGAATATCCAGAGGTTCATGCACTTTCTTGACAGAATTGACCCTTGGAGGAAGAGGAAGGCAATTGGACATTCCATTCATTGTTCCATGATTTAATTAGTGTCCTTTCCCAATCCAAAAGTAGTCATGGGACATGAAAAATTCACACAGATGTAATCATAGACAAAGAAAGTTTTCACACAATAATATCTCAATAGGTTTTATTCACAATTGAATAGAAACTTTGCAAGGAAAAAGATGAAATACAAAATTGTAAACTTCTCCCATTTCAAATGACCAGAAGCAACCTTTAGAGACATTAAATTTGGACACTATGATGAGAATTGATTAATGATCTGTGCAGATTTTTTATGCTACAAATACTTATTGTTTGTGTTTTTATTTTAATGTCCTCTCAGACCTGCCTGATCTATAGGACCTCTTATCCTAGAATCAAGACAACACGATTCAAATTTAATCAGAGTTTAATCAAAATCTGATCATGATACTGGGTTTTTAATATTACACTTCTATAGTTGAACATCTCAGTTATGAAGTTTCCTATGTTAATGTAGTTCTAGTGGGTCAGAATATCTCAAAGGGAGTTGTAACTACAAAAAATCATATTTTTTTATAATCAAGGATCTAGACTATCGGGGTTTTTTTAACCTTCCACTTTTGCCTCATTGTGGCGGCCTATCTGCCACGCTTTCTGTGCAAAATACTTTGTACACGGTTGTTTCATTCATTAAAATCTAGAAGCATATTTCAAAAAAGAAAAGACGAGATGCTAACCACCAAATGGAGTGGATGTCGCAGAACCGAATGCGGGTGTCGAAGGTGCACCAAAAGCTGGTGTCGAAGAGGTGCCAAACGCTGGAGTAGAGGTGCCAAACGCTGAGGTGGAAGAAGCCAGTGGCGAGGGAGTCTGTGCGGCTCCAAAAACGCCAGTTGCTGTGCCACCAAACATTGAACTGCCAGTCTGCGCACCAAATGGACTTGTACTGCCAAAAGGCCTCGGACTAAATGGATTAGTATTTGCAGTGTTGGTCTGCCCAAATGTTGGCTGTGCTCCAAATGGATTGGAACTCGGTTGCCCAAATGCTGCCCATAAGGATTAAAATCAATACACCAACGAACAAATTATTGAAAATCGTAAAATCAATGAAAATCGCCAAATTGCAAATCATAAAAAAGATGAAAACCAAAGAATTGTAAAACACAAAAACAATCAAAACCATTAATTGCAAGTCAAGAATTCCCCAATCCATACATGTTTCAATAATAGAAAGACAGGCAAATTCTCCCTCACTTAAAAACTAATAAAAAAGTCATGCACGTTTGCCCTAAATCTACTGAAATCAAACCCCACACCTCTTCTAAATCTATCATCAAAATTAAACCTAAAAAACCCTAACTCATCAAATAAGCCCTGGAACAGATTATAAGGGATGAGATACATACGGTTACTTGATCCAAACATTGTGGAATCCGATATTATTCGATCCTGAGACACAAAACCCAATGATTATCCATAAGACTCGAATGTTTATCTGGTGGCCCTAAAAAGCCATACCCACATGATCCTGAATCACAGCAGTGCAATAAAACACTGCACAAAACATTAAATTCTATCAGAACAAGTTCGATGAGTGCCGTACCCGAAATTTTCCAGAAGAAGACTTAGAAACCCCGATCTGAACAGCCTTTTCTCCGGATTTCAGCTTTCCGACAATTTGAGAAGTGGAATGGGCGTGTTACGGGCAAAGATAAAGGTCGGACTCTTCGATTGATTCGCAGAGAGCGCCTCTGAACAATGAAAACTATACAGCAGAAGAAGAACAAAAAGGAAGGGCAGAAGAATACAGAAAGCGCAAACCCACCCTCGCTTCTGAGGGTAAGTTAACTTGAGGTTTGAACGCGAGTTATAGGCCGGCTCTTTGGTGGAAAATTATGCGTTAAATATGAGAAAATCAATAATCTTTTTTTATTTTGGGGAGGGTGGTCAGCGAGTTTTGTGTTTTTTTAATTGGGAGGCGGTGAATTTGTGTTTTAAAATGGGGTATTGTAAATGGATTTAGTTGTCTTGAAAATTTAAGTTATGTTAGTACCAATGTAAGGAAGGATTTTTATTTTTTTTAAACGATGGTAACTTATTAGTGTGATATGGGCTATGCTTGAAATCAAACTTATTAGTTGTTACTGTAACTCAAAAGTATATCTAATAATCTACAAGTTAATTATATTAATAACGTGTAACTTAATAAGCATTTTATTGGTTGTCACTACATAGAAAGTATCGAGGCATTCCACTTGGGGGTATCTACCCTTTTAGCCTTATCACAATAGGCCTACATGTCACTTTGTGGGAATTGAACACAGGTGGGGAGGATAACTATCATGCTACCCAACCACCCGAGCTAAACCCATGTGATTGAAATTTGAAGGACATCGGGGTGGGCTTTAATCCACTTATGTGTGCACAGGTCACGAGACAATTTAATATAATCTCTCTGGGTGCAACCACATGTTCGACCACTACCTCAAGGTGTCCCCGTGGCTCTAGGAAAACCCTCATGGGAATTGAACCTTGCCTATTGGTGAAAAACTCTTCGCTCCTCACTAATGGATCCAACTCCTTTGGGCACCAATGTAAGGATGGATGCTATTTCATTAAAGATTGTATTCTAAAAGTTATAAAGATAATATATAAATTACAAGGATAATGCATAAATTATGAGGATAGAGGTGAGGCATTGATCGTGTTCTTCTCACTTTAACAGTGCTTACCTCAAATGTTTCTAAGGCTTCACCAACAAACCACAAAGCACATATTGGTGCCTCAATTATTCAAGGAGGAGATTGTGATAGGGATGAGAGTGGAGCCATGATGCTTCTCATGGGTCGCTTAGCATTCTAATGCAAGAGTGTGGCTTTGTTCTGCTAGTGGGTTTCTTCACATTTGTTTGTATGGTTCCCCTCCCTACCTTAATGTTTTGTTGGTGGTGACAGGTGTTGCTCGTGCACTAGTGTTTATTGGTGAGGGGCTCTTTCGCCTCTAGATTAAATATTCTTTTACATGTTTTAGAGGGCGAGTGTTGATTTTTGACGATCCTTAGTGTGACTCTATTGTTCTTAATGGCAGTGCTTCTTGTTGTTCTCTACTTTGTGCTTTTCTCCTCCATGATTTTTTGTTGGTGGCAACAAGTGTTCTTCGTAGTGTGTCATTAGAGCTCATGGCTTAGTTGCAACAACCTTTGTTCTCTTTTGGTAACCTTGGTTACAATCTATCATTTATCTTAATTGGTGACTTGTAACTGTCAGTTAGGGTTTTATCTTGGCTCTTCTTTGTTCATTACAGCCTCTGCACACCCTATGAACAGCATGTGGGGGGGGGTTCTTGGTTTAAATGCCCAAAGTCATGTTGTCTCCTAGTATGAATGCCTTTGTTTTGTGAATAGAAAGTTTTATGTCTATAATGATTTGATTTGTATATAGTATGGGGCAATCTCTGTGGATGAGCAATTTTAGGCCTTGTTTATGAGGTTTTGCTTAACTTTTTGTTGGTGCTTGTGGACATTGTATGGGCGACTTTCCCTTTTTTATATAAAAGTTATGTAAATTACATTTTATCAATAGTCAAATGAGACTTTTATGTCACACACTCAAAAAAAAAATGGGGCAAGACCACCTAAAGGCCATGAGAAGAGTCTTTTCATATAGGCCTCAATTGAACAACCTCTCGCATCTCTTTGTAGAATAGTGTTTTTGGCTCCTACTAACACACTTAACTCACTAAAATCATGTTGCCTAAAAGAAATGGTGGAGGGCACAACGTTGTTGAATACAACTTCACAACAAAGCTTCCACGAAATATATAATGTGAGAACTAAGTTATTTTGGCAATCAAGTTCATTGTAGCTCATATCCCCTCTCTTTGTGTCTCCCAGTTCTCTTCTTGTCGCCCCATTCTCTTTGTGTCTCCCAGTTCTCTTCTTGTCGCCCCATTCTCTTTGTGTCTCCCAGTTCTCTTATTGTCACCCCATTATCTTTGTGTGCAAGGTAATCAATGAGGAAGACAAATGGGGACCTTCCTCTTCTCCTACCCATGGAAACTAGTGTAACCCTCTCTACTACACAACACTCCCAAGCATTTATGTCCATTCATGTGTAACACACCCAACCCCTTAGTTAGCAATTTAAGGAATGGGGCATTAAAATGTTGGTCTCCTCAAGTAATCAAATCCTCCATCCAAAGTCTCTATCACGTTCTGCTCATCCAAAGCTTTCTAACCATGGTCTCCATGCTCAAAACTGGAAGATATACCCTTCCCAAGTTCCTCGGGTGTTCATTGGTCAAGGCCACGTGGCTTCCACGTAGATCCAACTCAAAATAGTTCATCCCAAGTTCTTCGATATCCTGGAGCTTCCAGTGCTCCTAAACCTATGGCGAAGATCCATTCGCCAACCAATCCATCGACTGGGCTTGACCCTCGGCTAACACATCAGCTAGTGGGGAAATTCGACGCTCGAGACCTTGGCCTCCAAATTTGAAATCAGGGCCTAGCCCCTTTTCTTCGGAGACCATAGCATACGACCACAGACTATGACCAGATGCCAAGACCACAGGTGTCTATTCTAGCGCTCTGGAACTTCGGGCCTTGGGCATTTTCAATCCACCACACGCCAATTCCTCTTAACTCTGAAGTGACGAAGTTTTGAATTGACACGAAGGGATCAACGATTCCTACTCTCTTTCGAGATCAATGGCCCACGATGACTTCGGGCCTTCGGGCTTCGGTGAAATCTGAAACACCTCTTCACAAAACCTTCAGAGTTTTAAACCTCTGCACTGCGCGATCTTACGCCACGCGTCCACATAACATCAACGGTTATGATTTACTTCAGGACTTTGCGCTTCGGGAGTTCCAAAGTACTCACCAACGCAAACCTCTAGAGTGTCAAATCTTCGAACATGCATCCCCCACTATCAACGATTGGGATGAACTCCAACACTTCGGCCTTTGGGAGTTCTCGCTTCACACAATCCATTTTCCTTCGGAGCACTAAACCTCTGAAGTAAATGATCTCCAACCACGTGTCCTTTTCCAAGGGATGACTGCGATGGCTTTAGTACTCTGGTCTTCGGGAGTTTTCAAAGCACCAAGCTTCAAATCCTCCAGAGTGGCTCTCCTATGGAGTTAACGATTCACTGACACACGTTCCCAAATGACAGACGGTTGAGATTCTCTCTGTTACTCCGGGCTTTGGGGGTTTTCGAAGCACCAAGCTTCAAATCCTCTGGAGTGGCTCTCCTTCAGAGTTAACGATCTACTAACACGCGTCCCAGTTGATGAACGGTTCAAATCTCCTCTGGCTCCATGCGGCTTTGGGAGTCCTCGACCTTCTACACCTTCTTCCTTCCAGGGTGTTAAACCTCTGGAGTACAGGATCTGGTGCCACGTGTCTCATGGCGCCAACGGCTAAGATGGACTTCGACACTTCGGGACTTTGGCGATTTCACCTGCTCCTCGCCTATAAACTCTCGGAGTGTCCAGTCTCCGGACTAAAGGATCTCTCACCACGTGTCCTTTATAATGGATAGTCGAGATCTGCTCCAGCCTTCGGGGCTTTGGGAGTTTAACTCACTCCTCGACTGAAATCTTATGGATTTGGTCAATGTCGGGCTGACCACGGCCTAGATCCGACGGTCCTGGTTTATCCATGTAGACCCTATATCGACGGCTCGTAACCTCCTGTCAGAGTCCCACTGTTGCGCCACGCTTGGAAACACTGTCACTCGACACATGCATCCCCACGTGCTCTCGACGTGATGCACACTTTCCCTCGATCGAACGGCTAAGAGGGATCTCGAAGGATCCATAGATCCATGGTCCACATTACTTCATGACTTCGTCCTTTTGGGGTTTGGGTGTTACTAAACCCCTATTCTCCCGAAGCAATTAACGCCAAGCTGACTACCTCATAGATATAATGGTTGGGATAGCTCCCGGGCATCCTCAGATCTACGGCCCAGATTAACATCGAGACTTCGAAGGATTCACCTCTTTAATGACGAACACGCCTCATTTGTTGGACCCACGAAGTTCGAAGGACTCAGGGAATTAAAGCTCGTGTTCCTTCTCCCGATCCAACAATCGTGAAGGACTTCGGCTCCTCCCAAACAGATCTCATTCGCTTGTCTTCCAAATGAAGGGATCTCCTTTTTCGAGACTCAAAATTCGCTATCTTTCCTGAGCTTCGTCAGCTCTGAAATGCTCAAGTACTTTGCGCTATTTCGCCTGAACTTAACACTTAGAAGGATCTTTTGCGCACCCCTTGTGCTCATTTATTAAATCTAGAACTTAAGAGGTTCTCAACCTTTGCCCGCCTCGCAGAGACTACGTGCATACCTGCACTACCTCTCCTGAGCTTAACAGACTCCTTCCTTGCTTAAATTCACAATCAAATGGAAATAAAGGGGCTCAGTATAACCATTAAGCAAACATGCACATCCTTGAAAACGTTCACAGGATATCCAACTATATTACACAATTACAACTTGATTACACAGGGTATGAGAATACTTATCTATTACAGGTTGCAGCCAACTAACTGATTGTGGGTGTGTGCCTTTCCACCCAACCACAGGCTCAGAGGCATTCATTCTTAGCACTTTGGCCACCCCCATGCCAAGCCATGATATCACTAGGGAATTTATGCCATCTCTCAGAGAGACTCTCTCTGTCACAACAACCCTACGAGGTTTATTAGATGCTTCCTCAGCATCAAGCTCGCGTTCTGGTTCTTCATGTCATGTTCTCTACAATTTCTCTTCCTCTGTATTGTCTTTGGTTCATGCATCTTGGTTCACGCATCTCCTTATGTGCTTGCACTCTCGTCTGGTGTCTCCTCCTCTCGCCCCCTTCCTACTGTCTCTATGTGTCTATTCTTACCTTCCTTCCTCCGGGAGGTTCCCGACCTATCCTGTTCCTTCTGTCAGAAGGAAGCTCGAGTCAGCCTAGGTCTGTAGGTCTCTGTGGTACTTCGGGCTGACAACCTGTTGTCTCCTCAACCAGACCATGCTTCCATTCATGAGAGTGGTTGATTATTCAACCACCATTCCTTCCTTCATTAACTAATTCTTTCCTCTAGAGATATCATGGCTCGTACTTCAAGGCTTCACCCTCCCAATAGTTAATTATTAGCAATTTAACAATGATACATTTACAATGTTCCTATGCCACATCATGATAATCCTAATTAACGATTAATTACAAATTGGGGGTGTAACACCCTATTTTCCCTAGTTTGTAATTATAACTATATTGGCCAAGGAACTATGGAAAACTCAAAGGTGTGAATGTTTGATTTGATGGACCTTTGTATAAAAGGTCAATGAATGTAAATTTTGTTATTTTAATAGAAAATGGATACATGTTGCATGACTGCTGGAAAGGGGATGTGCTAAGAGAGACCATGAATGCTATGAAAAGGTAGTGGAGGGGACCATGAATGGTTGCGTTAACCTCCACCAAACTAGTACTTTGTTGGATTTAATTGCTCAGGATCAGAACAACCCTCTAACCCATGAATGAATTACAGTTAGGATGGTAGGTGGGAAGACCTGCTCAAGAGTTAATGAGGGGATGGGGGAAACCACCCATCTGTAAGGCTTCCAGACCTGACCACGGATTGGGAATTCGAGCCACATGCAATCTTGTTGAGGAAGGCAAGAAAGGAAGCGTGGTGGGAAGAGGAAGACTTGTGAAGAGTGCAGAGACGAGAGCCTAAGCTCTCGAGTCCGAGGAAGGACTGAGAAAAATTGGAGTGAGTTATGATCCCAGAAAATAGAGATTGAGCCAGGAGAAGGAGAGTAACCTTTTTCCCTATCTATTTTTGTATTGGGAGAAGGAGAGTAACCTTCATCCCTAACTTTCGTTGAGCTGGAAGAAAGAGATTAAATCTCAAAGCATCGTGGTCTAAGCTCGGGGGTGGCCACTGGTAAAGCTATTAGGAGTGACCGAGCCTATGGTTGGGTGGAAACAAGCACCCCTTTCAGCAGTCACATCACGCCTTATGGTTCTGATAAGTGTTTTCATGCCTTGTGCTCTGAATTGGAAATAATGGATGCATGTGTATATTTATGTGTCTATGAATGTTTTTTGCATTGAAATGATTAAGTTATGAGTATGTGTTTGTTCCCTTGAGAACTTATGTTTCTGCTTGATTTTCCATATGCTCTAGTTTAATCCCTCAAAGGCATTTCTCCCGAGGAAATTACATCATAGTCCCAAAGTCAGAGAAAGCCTCTTGGCACTGCTACCATCTCGGTAATCTCACGAGTTTACCTTGCCTTGTTTCAGAGCTTAAAGTTTTGTGAGTTAGGGAGACGTTTCCTTCAGACCAGTAGTCTAAGAGACTTTGAACTCGCACCCAAGTCCTTAACTAAAAATCCAACTAAGAGTAGAGTTCATAGCTCAAGAGTCATCTGAAGGTCCATGTGAGTTGGGTCTAGGAACCCTGCGCAAAAAGGAGTTAGCTCATGAAGGTTTCAGAACTTCAGGAGTTCGAAGCTTTGAGGTGTCAAATTTCACGATAGTCAAAGTTACCTAAACTACCGGAGTAACGAGAGTCGTAGATGACTTAATAACCTAACAACAGAGATGGATGTGAGTCGTTCATCGGGAGGAGAAGTTATCCCAGTCATCAGATCAACTAAAAGACCCACTGGAGTTAACGAGTCAAACACCAGCTGCTCGATTAAATCGATGGTTGGGAATCATTGTGGAGTGCAAAGGTGAAATTAGCGGACATGCTAGTTCACGACCCGCAATCAACCAACATCGTTGATCTCATGGGGAATGGAATATCAATGACCATATTAGATAGAGTCGGGCGAGCACTTCCCAAATCGTAGAGATTGGACCCCACAATCACTATGAATCGTCGATCTGTGAATGGAGATCGATGGTGGGGAATCATTGCGGAGCACAGAGGAAAAATTAGTGGACGTGCTAGTTCATGGCCCACAATTCACCAACGTCGTTGATTGCGTTAGATTGGAGGATCAACGAACACGATTTGACCGAGTTGGACAAGTACTTTTCAGATTGCAGAGATTGAGCTCACTGATAAAGCGTGAGCATGTTGGGGCCCCACAATCACTGTGAACCGTCGATCAGCGAACAAATCGATATTGGTTGGATCATGACCGTCAGACCTAGAAAAAGTTGCTAGGCGGATATTCGTAAGCTTCTTTGGAAATCCGTGGAGTAACGAAGTTCGTTTGTGTCGTCGATCTGAGAACATGGACACATGGCGGAAATCCATCGACTTTGAGTGTAAGCATTCCGGGAGAAAGTGAATGGGGAAAGGTTGAAACTCCCAAAGGCTGAAGGGCTAAAGTGATTTGCAGTCGTCGATCTGTGGGAGACATGCGTCGACAGATCGTCGACTTCAGGTATAAGCACTCCGGGAGAAAGCAAGTGTGGAGAGGTTGACACTCCCAAAGCCTGAAGAGCCGAAGTAGATTTGAGTTGTCCAAGCCAAAGGGAAAGTTGTCGTTAGATCCTACACTTCAGAGGAAAGTCACTCTGAGAGAAAAGGGGATGTGTTGAACAAGAAACTCCTGAAGGCTGGAGAGTCGGAGTCCATCTAAGTTGTCCGTCAGCTGAGGACAGTTGTCAACAGATCTTCCATTTTGGAAGATAGCCACTTCGGAGGAAAGTGGGGTCACGAGAGTTGAGAACTCTCAAAGTACATCGTGATCGTCGATTTGAAAGAGACACGCATCGACAGATCGTTGACTTCGAGTGAAATCACTCCGGGAGAAAAGGTGGTGTGAGCATCCGGGACTCCCGAACGCCGAAGTCCCAAAGTGGACCCAAGTCATTGATTTATATGAACGTGTGGCACCTGATCTGGAACTACGGGAACAAAGTACTTCGAAGGAAAAAGAGTTGGAGTGCTCAGAACCTCTGAACGTTGAAGCCTAGAGAAGATCATAATCATCGATCAAAAGGAACGCGTGGCACTCGATCTGTAACTCCGGGTACGGAGTACTTCGTAGGAAAAAGGTGTAGGAACGTTTGAAATTCCTGAACGCTGAAGTCCCGAAGTAAATTAGGTTCATTGAAATCCCTGAGGACACGCAGCGTCAGATTGTGAACTTCAGAGGTTTGCCACTCCAGAGGATTCGCGTGGTGGTCGTCTTGGGGCATGTTGTCTTGGTGTATGGTCATATCCCGCGGTCATATGCAAGTATAGGGGGATGAAAGAACTCTAAGACCTTGGGAGAGGATATTTGCCTGCTCTGAGCACATCTCGGAGCATGGAGATCATGACTGGAAAGCTCTGGAAGAGCATAATGGAATAGAGACCCCTTAATGGGGGTATTGTTCTCTCAAGAAGAACGAAATATTATGACCGCTCGTGGGTGTGTTACAAATTGGTATCAGAGCATGGTTACAACACTTGGTCTGCTTGGGCTCATGGATGAGTTGCTTAAAAACCATATTTAGAGTACTTTTAAGAGTGACACCCTATCTTACCTCTTTCTTAAAAGAGCTTGGTTAAAATTTTATTGAGGAAAAGAATGAAATTTTCTACTATGTGTGTGCATTTAAAGAAATTTGAACTGTGTATTGTTCATAAACTAATAGATTGTTGGCTAACAACAACTGTTTTTTCAGCACTCAAGCAGTTAGTAAATCACGAGAAAACTTCAAGTCTAAAGGATGGTGACGTGCTATGAAGCGAGGGATGAATCCCACAATAGAGATGAAGAATCTGACGAAAGGAGGGCAGTGGAACCCCTCCGAATCTGGCTGAAATAGTAAGGAGCCTCATGGCCGAATTACATAGTTGTGAGGCTGACAACAAGAAATTGATAAAGGAGCAAGAAAACAAGCAGAAATTAACGCAGTCTTGTTGCAGAGCTTATCCGACATACAGAAGCAACTACAGCATGAACTCGCAACCAGTCATGTGGACCGACGACATGTGAAGGGAAGTCAAAGTCCACCTGAGATCTAAAAACATGGCCCCATAAGTGACCACACTAGGAGAAGTACCTCGAAGAAGGCCCAACCTGGAGGTAGGAGACACTCATCGGGAGAGTCCTCTGGAAAGGAAGTTGGCAGCTCCGAGGGATCTTCTAGTAACAAAACTAGCTCACATTCTCAAAGGAAAGAAAAGAAGTGAAAGCATTCCAAAAGTCATGATCCTAAAGAATTCAAGAAAGCCAAACCACCCTCTTTCAATGGAGAGATTAAGAAAGGGGAAGAGGTTGAAGCTTGGCTGCTTGGTTTAAAGAAATACTTCAGAGTCCATGACTACTCTGAAAACTTGAAGGCTCGAATAGCCATCTTCAACCTGAATGGAAAGGCTTCCATTTGGTGGGAAGACCTTAGGAATGTGAAATGAGTCCATGAGAAGGACTTGTCATGGAAACAGTTTGAGAAATACTTCAGGAAGAAGTATTTGTCAGAGAAATACATGGATGGGAAGACTAAGGAGTTCTATGAACTCAGGCTGGGACAACTCACCATAGATGAATATGTCAATAAATTCCTTGAGCTACTGAGGTATGTACCCTACATAAAGGATGAAAAGGTAAAAGTGCAACGATTTATTAGTGGGTTACCTCATACCTACCGAGATAGGATTGAGTTTGACGAACCAAAGACCTTAGAAGAGACCATCCGAAAGGCAAGGTATTGTTATGAATAGTTTGGGACTAAGATAGGACCTCACGAGGACTGGATGAAGAAGAATAGTTCGAGATTCAAGAAGAAGGGTTTTAAATCCTCAATATTTAGGAACTATGGGAAGGGTTCTAGGATGAACCTTCCTACTAGAAGTGTGTATCAGCAAAATTTACCCTCTCAGAGTGGAAATAAACCTTTTGAGGCAGTCCCAGGAAAGACTGATAATCCAAAGAAAGAACCCTTGAAATGCTAGGGTTGTGGAGAAGAACATTGGTTGAGGGATTGTCCACAAAGACAACAGAACAATAGGAGAGTATACAATATCCAAGAAGCTACAACCGTCAATGATGTGGCTAGGAGCATGTCAAGAATTTATGTAGCCTTGGACAATAATAAAGCTGACCACCAAGCTTCAGTGGTGGAGATGGAAGGTATGATCACCAACCATCTAGTTTGTATTTTAATTGACCTTGGTTCTAATTTGAATTATGTGGCCCCTGAGACTGTTGATAAGTGTAAACTGCAACCAGTTAGACATGTTAAGCCATGGTTGGTACAACCAGACACTGGGACCAAAAGAAAAGTAGCAGAGGCCATACTAGCTTGCCAATTCATCATGGATGGATTGCCCACTCGAGTGACCCTTAACATACTTCCACTGGGATCTTATGAGTTGTTGATTGGTATGGACTAGTTGGTTGCTTATAAAACTAAGTTGGACTATTACCCTAAAACTTTATAATGCGTAAATGAAGAAGGGAGAAAGATAACCCTCAAAGGGATTCAGAAGCCTGTCTCAGTGAGACAAATATCAGCCCTTCAAATGAAAAAATATTGCAAAAAGGGGTGTCCTTTATATGCAATACAAGTGTTGGAATCTGTTGAGGATGACAAACCAAACCTAGAAGACCACCCCATATTAAGAGAATATAAAGACGTGTTTCCGGAAGAGGTACGAGGTCTACCTCATGTTATCTCCTAATAAAAATACATTTTTATTCTTGTCTTAGGTGATATTTTAAGTTTTTAGTCTGATGAGTCATTTAATAAAGTGTGCCCTTCATTGAGTCTAGTCATCAATTTGAGTCATGTCACATAAGGTAAAAAATGACTAAGTGGTTGTCATGGTCATTGTCCTAGGTCATTTTGGTCAAAAGTTAAGTCATTTCCCTCCTAAAAAGTGAGTCATGGGTCATATAAGTCGGTTCTTGTCCATTATAAGCCATCATTTATCTCTCAAATCATGATTTGACCTTCTGCCTATCATTCTCCTTCATGATTACGAGTTTGTAGCGCATCTGGGTAATTTTGTACTGAGAACGCTACCAACTCAGCCACTGTTGTCAGTGCAAGTCATCATTTCAGCAAAAGGCGCGCTACCAACTTGGGGGGAAAGCCCGTTTTGAATTTTTGAAAAATTGCAAGGTAAAAACTATATTAAAGAGGCATTTTCAGAATTCTGGGATCATTGTAAAACACCTGAGGTTGTTTCTAGAGTTTCAACTTGCCAACAAAGGGAGGTTATCAAGGTTTGATTCCAAGCAAGGCTTTTTGTTTTAAGTTTCTAATTCCCTTTGTGTAGAAGTATTTACAACAAACGCTCTGCAACAATAGTTCCAAGAAAGGATCATATTCCTAGGAAGAGGTCGGGCTCTTTGTTCAGATTCGAGCCCACCGAGACCACTCTGATCAAGCAAGATGCCAACCATGTGGACTCATTCAAGCGCATGGGGTGCTGGAGATTTTGCAACAAACTTGAAGGGCATCACCTGGAGGTTTATAGGGATTTTGTGCAGAACTACAAGAGTGGCAAGACAAAAGTTGGTCCCTTGGAAATCCATGTGACAACATATATGATTGCAAAAGTGACATGGATCCCTAGGACAGGGGAGCAATGGTTCAAAGCAAAGAGAATTGAAAAATAAGACTGGTGCCAAGATATGCTCAGGCCTGAACATACAGGAGATGATTTAGTGAAGGGTGACCCAGGAAGTGGCTAATAGATGAGTATGACAAATTGTTATTCATCATTCAGAGTTTTTTCACATGTGAAAGAAGATACAATTGCAATTTGCAGTACCATTTCAAGCTCCTTCTCCATTTCACTGGTAAGAAAGAGATAGACTTACCCTTTTTCCTCTTCATCAGCTTGCAAAGAATGATTTCATTTGCACAAAGAAAACCCGATAAGCTTCAAAAGTCTATCTTCTACCATGCCTTAATAAAACTTATAGTCCTTGAACATTTGAATAAGGAAGGGAAGGATTGGCCCACCTTCTTATCTGTATCAAATTGTTGGATTACTGAGAGGGGGGGATGAATCAGTAATAGATCAATTTAGTCCCTTTTAACCATATAATCCAAGTGCTATATCAATGAAGCATTATTATCCAATAACTGCAGAGTAAATAAGCAATGAACAAATGAACAATCATACACATACACAGTACACCAATGTTTTACGTGGAAACCCAAA
>ML783388.1:936804-953516 GCA_009831015.1 Picea engelmannii | reverse complement strand
AAGCGTCTTCCCGTGAGGGCTTTCACCATAAGGGGACCACTTTGGAGTTCATCCATATTTACTTCTTATCAACCATGAAAAAACAATAATGAGTCATATTTACATCAAACACTATTGGGTCCATTACCCAAACCATTGTGCTATGGGTCTTTCTTCAAGGGTTGACATCAAAGACAACCAACCTTAATCAACACAAATTATCACATTGATTTGCCTCCTTCTCCTCCTAAACTCAAAACCCCTAAGAAGAAGACTGCAACACCTCATATGGACTCCTTTGTCCCATCATTTGAGATATCACAACCCTCTACCCCTTCTGCTCCCTCATTTGAAGTAGCACAAGATTTTGTCCCCTCTGCTCCTACACTTGAATTAGCTCAGCCTTCTGCCTTTGTTGTCCCCTCTACATCAGAAAAACCTCAAATCTTCTCAAGAGATTATTCCTCAAAGACCCTCACTTGTCCAAGTCTATACAAGAGATAAGAGGAAAGGAAAGGCCCAAGAAACAGTTGTTGAAAGAGAGCCTCTTGTGGAGCTCCCTCATATGGAAATTGAAGATAATCCTTTAATTATCCAAGCTAATCTGGACACACTAGCTCTCAGAAGGTCCTCAAGGAGGAAGCTTGTTTTAGCAGAGGAGTTTTTTCCAAGCAGTGATATGGTAAAGCCTAGTTCTAAGTTGTCAAGATTCAAAGCCTCCCCTCTTGAAAAGGAAGCATTGGAAGCTATAGTTCAGTTGAGAGAATCTGTTGGAAAACTAAGAGGGGGGGGTGAATCAATTGTTATTGTGCCTAAACAATTATGCCCATTTTAAACACTTTACAGAACACTCAATGACGATCACAATAATGCAGGTAAGTAAGCAATAGAATATTCAACATCAATCACACACATGAAATATACAGAGACAGATATTTCCTGAGGAAACCCATAAAGGGAAAAACCTCTATTATTGATATGATCGGTAAAGCCTAGTTCTAAGTTGTCAAGATTCAAAGCCTCCCCTCTTGAAAAGGAACCATTGGAAGCTATAGTTCAGTTGAGAGAATCTGTTGGAAAACTAAGAGGGGGGGGGGGTGAATCAATTGTTATTGTGCCTAAACAATTATGCCCATTTTAAACTCTTTACAGAACACTCAATGACGATCACAATAATGCAGGGAAGTAAGCAATAGAATATTCAACATCAATCACACACATGAAATATACAGAGACAGATATTTCCTGAGGAAACCCATAAAGGGAAAAACCTCTATTATTGATATGATAAGTAATCTTTATTTTCTGTACATTATCATTCTTATGAGCTCCATCTCCTCTTGAGGCTACAAACTTTGTTTTACAAGCAGCAACTTGTTGAGAGCACCAACTCTCTAGTTTCTCTAGCACCAACTCCCTGAGTGTTCCAACATCAACTGGATGGAAGCACCAACTTCTAGTCACACAAGCACCAACCTGTATAATAGAGAACAATAGTTCTCCCTTGCACCACCCTACCACCTAATTTTTTTGGCTGCAACCAGATGGAAGCTACAACTTCCTGTGTTCAAGCACCCACTTGAAACTCTGAGGACAACAATCCTCTCTAACACCCTGAAATATAAATCTCTACTTACTGAAATCTATTACAGTGATACAGTGAATATCGATGGCTTACCACTCTCATCATTGTTTTTCTACACTGTCCTGCTTTACCTGCATTAGTGTCCTCTTGCTCGCCTTCCCTGTGCTTTCTATTCCTCTGCCTTTTATGCTCTGTGCACCATATGCATTCTAAGCGATATGCCTCCACATGCTCTTCATTGTGCCACCATTCTACCTTTCAGGTTGTTCATTGCGTCTCCTCTTGCCCCCAACATCGCCCACAATCCCGATCACCACCTGTTCTCTGTTCTGCATGTCTTTCACACACCGAGTCCTCTACATGATCATCATAGCAACTCTTCGTCTTCTCTAGTGGTTATGCTAAATGTGTTCATCATCAGTGGGCATCACCCTGAGATTCCTTGGCTTCTCTGGCAGTTGCAACTCTTTGTCTTCTCTGTCAGTTATAGCCAGTCGTCTTTGGCTTCTAAGCCTCTTCCTTCATGTGACCACTAGCGGTGACCAAACTCTTGTTCAAAAGGTGCTTCCTGAACTCGGTCTTGTGAGCACTAGTTCTGTTTCTTGATATCACCTTGGGTGATGGTCTCTCGTGACCAAATGATTGAGGGCACACGCTCTCTTCATGCTAGCTCCCTGTCGCATGTGACCTCAGGCTACCTCCTTGCGTAGGCGAATGATTGCGGGTGCATCCAAGAGTGGTTTGGGATCAACCGCTTTTCTCCCCGCAATCCACCTTCAGCTGCCACGTACCCTTTCTCCAAAACCGTGGTTTCAATTGCGGCCCGCTCACGAAAAATTAAGACCCGAGCATGTTCTGACCCCGCAATGCGATGGGACCGTCGATCTCAGGATCTTGACGATGCTCCTTCGATCAACAACTCCAATCTATCTTCCTTTCCTACCTTCTTTCATCTACCCATGCACGATCCTCAGTCTCAATGATCAGGTGACATGTGGCCCTCGAAACCAACAGACGAGATCGATTTTGCCTTTTGGGATTTGGGAGTTTCGATTCTCAAACTCCACTTGCTCCCGGATCATTTCACCTATATTCCAAGATCCAACGACGTGTGTCCTTTTTGGATTGATGGTCACAATCACTTAAGGTATTCAAGGTTCGACAATCTCAACTCTCAACTTTCTTTCATCCTTCCTTTGTTTTTTCCCAGAGCTGACAATCCACTGACATGTGTCCTCTTTAATCCAATGACTATCCTCCGCTTCGGGACTTCAGCCTTCAACAATATCAAACCTTTCTCCTTTGTGTTTTCCCGGAGTAGTTACTCCCGGAGTTCATGATCCGTTGACACGTACCCTCCTGCATATCAACGATCACAAGTGACTTCGGCACTTCAGGACTTAAACCTAATCGCTGCTTCATTCTCCTCCAGAGTGGTCACCTGCTGAATAAGTCATAGGCGGTGGAAACCGCTTGCTGTCAGTTAACACTTCCACTTTACCAGATCAATGGTTGAGAATGCATCCGAAGTGATCTTCAGATCAAACGACTCGTATCCACTTCGAGACTTCGACATTCGGGACTTCAGGACTTAGGGCATCTGCTAGTGGTAAAAATCCCAGAGTGACATCACTTGATGACGTGTCATGAGCCTAGTAGCTGCCATGTGTCACTCGAATTTGTGATTTGCACGTACCTAAAGTGTCGAATCAACTTGACACTTGTCATTATCTGATTGCGCCATGTGTCCTTTCTGACTCGGATCCTCATTCACTTCGGGACTTTCGACCTTCGGGACTTCGGGTATTTCGACTTTTCAAATCACCGATTCTTCCGAACTGAGAATCCCTGAACAATAACCTCCTCACAACTTTTAGACCTGAACTAAACATTGTTCGTCGATCATGTTCTCAGAATGACGGCTCAAACTTTCTGCGATGCTCCTTTTCTAGCTTATCCTATCCTTCCACTTCAAACTGATCTAACGACTATCGTTTACTCCAGCTCTCCGGCTCTCTGGACTTAAGGTTTTTCAAGTCTCAAACTGAAAAATCCTTGAAGTGATTTGCTCCGAAGTTGAGGATTGTGTGCCACTTGTCAGTCTTGACAATGGACGGTCCCTGCTTACTTTGGGACTTTGACAAGTTCTCTCTCCTATGCTCATCAAAGGCTTAACCTTCTTTCATTTATTTATGGATCCAACGACTGTTGATCCTCGATGCTCAGATCCAATGGATCAGATTTGTACTTCTCCTCTACGCTTCCTTTGGTCACTGGACGTTGATCCAATGGTCATCTGGTATTCAGGATTGGTGATCCAACAACCGCTGTCGCTCTTCCTCCTGAGCTTATGATCTCTTCGACTTTGAAGGTTTTCTAAGTGTTCAAAGGTCTCAACCTTTGCTCCTCCTGTGAGTCTATTTCTTGGACTTCGTCTGCACTTCTAGACCGTGATCTCTTCTGATCTTTCTCGTCTTTTGTGCCCTCGAGGTTTGGTTCGCTATTGTTCTTGCCATCAATGACAAGCACACGCTTCCTGTAAAACATGCCAATAATCTCCCCCTTTGGTGTTGATGGAAACCCTAAAAGGCTACGCTATTATGCTTGGACCTCCAACTATAGCATCCAGACCACTCCTTTTCTCCCCCTTTGACATCAATGTCAAAGAAAGCATGTTCCCCTCGAGGTGTTGTTGTATTTTGCAGAGGTATTAGATATTCAACCAATCACATACTCCCCCTGACAGGATGGACTCTCTTAGGTTGATAATGGGGTCACACCCAACTTCTGGCGTAGATACTCAAACTGAGCTTTTGCAAGCGGTTTAATGAAGATATCGACAATATGATATTTGGATGGAATATAATGCAAAGAAACAACAGTGTTGGTCACCTGTTCCCTCAAGAAGTGATACTTGATGGGTATATGCTTGGTATTGGAGTGAAATACAAGGTTCTTTGACACACTGATTGCACTGGTATTATCACAATGAATTGGGATCGGTGCAATATATTTTACCTCCAAGTTTGCAAGTGTTTGAATCATCCACAATACTTGGGTACAACAAGTGGCAGCTACAATGTATTCAACTTATGTAGTTGATAAGGAAATGGAACCTTGCTTCTTGCTCAACCATGATACAAGGGAATCTCCTAAGAAGAATGCACCTCCACTCGTGCTTTTCCTTTCATCCACGCAGTTAGCCCAATCAACATCTGAATAGACTGATAGTTGAAAATTTTGATTCCTAGGATACCATAGGCCATAGGCCATTGTTCCTTTCAAGTATCTGAATATTCTTTTGAGAGCTAACAAATGACTCTGTTTAGGTGCAACCTGATACCTTCCTACCATTCCAACAACATGCATTATGTCTAGACGGGATGTTGTGATGTACAATAGGCTACCTATCATAGACCTATATGAACTCTGCTCAACACCAGGTGAATCATCATCTTTGCTTAATTTGCATCCAGTGACCATAGGTGTGGAATCTTCCATTTGAAACCTTTTCAACATTTCTCTTAGATATTTCTCCTGAGAAAGAAATAATCCTTCAGACCTCTGAGTAATTTGCAGACCAAGGAAAAATGACAGTTCCCCTATCATAGACATTTCAAATTCAAACTGCATGGCAGAAGCAAACAATTGTACCAATGAAGCATTATTGTTTCCGAAGATGATGTCATCTACATAGACCAACACAATGAGCAAATCATTACCGTCTGTTTTGATATATAGATTGTTGTCAATTGTTCCTCTCTTGAACCCTTTGTCTTGAAGATACTTATCCAGTCTATAATACCAGACACGAGGAGCTTGTTTCAACCCATATAAGGCTTTCTTCAGCTTGTAGACAAAGTCAGGGTTATCTGACAGTTGGAAACTGTTTGGTTGTTCCATATAGACTTCTTCTTTTAGATCTCCATTTAGAAAAGCTGACTTGACATCCATTTGATAGACTTTAAATTGTTTATGACAAGCATAGGTAAGGAACATTCTGATAGCTTCTAATCTTGCTACGGGCGCAAATGTTTCATCAAAATCTAGTCCTTCTATTTGAGCATATCCTTTGCAGACCAATCTAGCCTTATTTCTTGCAATATTTTCTTGCTCATTCATCTTATTTTTGTAGACCCTTTTTGATCCTATTACATTTTTATTTGTTGGCCTAGGAACGAGTTCCCAAGTGTCATTCTTTTCAATCTGGTCTAGTTCCTCATTTATTGATTTTAACCAATTTATAGCTTTTGTTGGCTTCATTAAAGTTCTTGGGTTCCACCATGGATATGAAGGCCATATGTGATTGCTCGATGTCTTTGATTATCCTTCTCCTGGTTTGTACACCTTTGTCTTTCTCACCAATTATTTGACTTTCAGGATGATTCTTTTGAGTAATTCTGGAGGAAGGATTTGATGTTGATTGTTGTCCTGACTCTTCTTGTTTGGGTGTCTCTTCTACATCTGATTCTTGGACCCGTTCATCTTCAATTTCAGTTGTGTCCTCTGTAGTAGACTCAATATTGCTCACCTCTCTTACTGGTACTGCTTCATCAACCTTTAAATTAATGCAATCAACTAATTTATGAAATCTTTTATTAAAGCATCTATATTCTTTACTATTGGTAGCATATCCTAAGAAGATGCCTTCATCAGACATGTCATCATACTTGCCAAGGTTTTTATTATTATTCTTTATGTAGCACTTACTCCCAAAGACTTTGAAGTGTTTGATTGAAGCAGGTCTTCCATACCACAGTTCATAAGGTGTCTTGTCACTATGTGGTCTGAGGTGGGCTTTGTTAAGAATATGGACTGATGTGTGTATTGCTTCTACCCAGTAAGTTTGACCAATGTTCTTCTCATTCATCATTGACCTGGCCATTTGCTGCACTATTATGTTTTTCCTCTTAACTACTCCATTTTGTTGTTGATTTCCCGGGATTGTGTATTCTCTCTCGATCCCATGTTTATCACAAAATTCCTTGAAATCACTTGACATAAATTCTCCTCCCCTGTCTGATCTTACTGCCTTTAACCTCTTGCCTATTTGATTCTTAGTTAAAGCCTTAAACATTTTAAATTTCTCAAATGCTTCAGCTTTTTCTTTGAGAAAAGAAACCCAAGTAAGTCTAGAGTAATCATCAATGATCAACATAAAGTAGTTATCCTTCCATGTGCCTTCTTGTCTTGATGGTCCACATAAATCCATATGAACTAATTGGAGTGGTTTCTCTGTTGAAGTAGAGCTCTTGGATTTAAACTGTGTCCTGGTTAGCTTTCCTACTTGGCAGGGTTTACACACAGAGTCTTGTGGCTTTGATATTCTTGGAAGATCTTTTACTGCCTCAAGATTTTTGAGCTTGATTAAGTGGTCAAAGTTTAGATGTCCAAGTCTCATATGCCATAACCATCTTTCATCATGTTTGCTTATATGACACTCTTCTTTATCTTCTTTAAGCACATATACATTATTTTCTATCCTTATGCCCTTAGCCACCACTTGTCCTGAGTTTATAGACTTTATCTTACAATCCTTGGAAGTGAACACCACTTCACATCCTCTGTCACACATTTGACTTACACTGAGAAAATTGTGTTTCAGCCCATCTACAAGCAGAACATCCTGGGCTTTTCCTTTACCATTACTCAAACTCACCATCCCTTTACCCTTGATTTTACCTTGTTCATCATTTCCAAAGGTTACATTTCTTGTTTTGCTTTTACTTATAGACATAAACTTATCCTTATCTCCAGTCATGTGCTTGGAACATCCACTATCTATATACCAGGGATCTTTTTGTTTTTGAGCTGAAAGTACTAGACCATATTTTTCACTATCTTTCTTTTTCCATGTGTTGGCATTTCTAGCTAAAGGATTTATCCTTGGATCTGCCTTGTACTTCTTCAGATGGCAGTTTGTAGCTTTGTGGATGAAGTTATGATAGTTATAACATTTGAGCTCATTGTTCATTAGGTCAAAGTGATTGGTGTTACGCTTTCTATTCATTGGTTGCTTAGTTTTATGTTGTAAAGATTGCTTATTTCTTGACCTCCTCAGTTGCATGTCTCTAAACTTAATTTGACAATTTGCAATCTTATGACCAAAATTAGAACAGTAAAAACAATAACCATGGAAGAAATTTTGGTACCTGAAGGATGGCCTTCTTCTTGGCATTTTTTGCTCCATCTTCTGATCTCTTTATTTTTTTATCAGGGATCATCTTGTCTTTATTATCTTTTGGTGACAAAGTACTCTCATGGTCTGATTGTCTGCTGACTTGGAACTTGATCATCTTTATTGTCTCTTTGATTTCTGGTTGTTTGTTGCTTGAACCATTTACATAACCTAAACCAGTCTTCAACAAAGGAGATCTTTGTTTGCTCAGAATGTCGTTTAGTTCTGCGGTGGCTTTAATGCTTGGAAGATTTTCGAGATACAATGTTTTAAACTTCTCCATCTCTTTTCTGGTTTTTACTACCTCTTCTTCCAAGGCTTCACATCTTGCCTTATTTTCTAATAATTGTTGTTTCAGAATGTCCTCTATTTTCTTTGTCTCTTCTAATTCCACTTTTAGCAGGGCAAAGTCTTCATCGGGTTCTTTATTGTCTTTTTCGAATTGTATCAACAATTGTTTTTGCTTTTTCTTCTTAGATATGAGTCTAGCAATTTCTTCTAGAGCATGATTAGTTCTCCTTCCAAGTCAACCACAACTTCTTCATCCTCAACATCACTTCTTGTGCTTTTATTATCATGATCCTCTTTGGCCCTAAGCATAAAGTCATCAATCTTATCTTCACAGGAAGAGTCACTATCTGTGTCTTCTGAAGAGTCATCATTGTTTACACATAAACTTTTTTTTTTATCGAATCTCTTGGGTTTGTACTTTTTTTCACCTTCAAAATTCTGATCCTATTTCTTGTGTGGATACTTAGATGTAAAGTGACCTATCTTTCCACAGTTAAAACATTTGAATGGCAATTTTCCTTGGTACTTGCATGATCCTTTCTTTAGTCTTCTCACAAATTTTGCTTCAATTTCATCAAGCTCAGAATCCTCATTCTTATCTACTTTAAATGATGCTTCTCTAGAGGTGGGTTTATCTTTACCTATCCTCATTTCATAGGCAGCCAGAGTTCCTAGGAGTTGGTCAATAGACAGAGCTTTTAGATTATTAAGTTCTTCTATAGCAGAGACCTTTGGGTTGAACCTATCTGATAGAGATCTCAAAATTTTCTGAACTAAAGAGACATCCTCAATTTTTTCACCAAGTCCTATCATTACATTTACTTGTTCTTCAACTCTCATAAAATACTTCCCAATAGTTTCATCCTCTTTCATCTTTAACTGTTCAAACTGTAATCTGTAGGTTTGAAGCTTGGCATCCTTTACCTTCTCATTATCTTCATAACTACTGATGAGTTTGTCCCACATTTCTTTGGAAGATTCTAAGTGCATAACTTTTACAAATTCTATTTCTGCAAGCCCACTCAGAATAGAATTCATAGCCTTAGCGTTGAAGTTGAATTATAGCTTGTCATCCTTAGAAGCTAGTACAACTGGCTTTACATAACCAGTCTCTACCACATCCCAAACATCTACACCTAAGGCCATTATGTAGGTTCTCATCCTAACTTTCCAAAAGGCGAAGTTTGTTCCATTGAACAAGGGGGCCTTATTGGTTGAAGTTCCTTCATGGCTAGTCATGTTTAAGCTCTAGGATCTACCCTTAGATAAAAGTTACCCACTCTGATACCAATTGTTGGACAACTGAGAGAGGGGGGGGGGTGAATCAGTTGTTACTGTGCTTAAACAATTATGCCCATTTTAAACTCTTTACAGAACACTCAATGATGATCACAATAATGCAGGGAAGTAAGCAATAGAATACTCAACATCAATCACACACATGAAATATACAGAGACATATATTTCATGAGGAAACCCATAAAGGGAAAAACCTCTTCTTCTTGATATGATAAGCAATCTTTATTTTATGTACATTATCATTCTTATGAGCTCCAACTCCTCTTGAGGCTACAACCTCTGTTTTACAAGCAACAACTTGTTGAGAGCACCAACTCTCTGGTTTCTCTAGCACCTACTAGAAGGAATCACTGACTCCTTGAGTGTTCCAGCACCAACTCCCTGAGTGTTCCAGCACCAACTGGATGGAAGCACCAACTTCCAGTCACACAGGCACCAACCTGTATAACAGAGAACAATAGTTCTCCCTTGCACCACCCTACCACCTTGATTTTTCTGGCTACAACCAGATGGAAGCTACAAATTCATGTGTTCAAGCACCCACTTGAAACTCTGAGGACAACAGTCCTCCCTAGCACCTCCCTACCACCCTGAAATATAAATCTCTTCTTACTGAAATCTATTACAGTGATATAGTGAATATCGATGGCTTACCAGTCTCATCACTGTTCTTCTACACTGATCTTCTCTGCCTATATTAGTGTCCTCCTACTTGCCTTCCCTGCGCTTTTTGTTCCTCTGCCTTTTATGCTCTGTGCACCATATGCATTCTAAGCACTATGCCTCTGAATGCTCTTCACTGTGCCACCGTTCTTCCTTTCGGGTTGTTCATTGCATCTCCTCTTACCCCCAACATCGCCCACAATCCCGATCACCACCTCTTCTATGTTCTGCATGTCTTTCACACGACGAGTCCTCTGCATGATCATCATAGCAACTCTTCGTCTTCTCTGGAGGTTATGCTAAATGTGTTCATCATCAATGGGTGTTACCCTGAGATTCCTTGGCTTCTCTGGCAGTCACAACTATTTGTCTTCTCTGTCAATTACAACTAGTCATCTTTGGCTTCTTTGGCTTCTAAGCTTCTTCCATCACGTGGCCACCGACGGTGACCAAATGCCTATTCAAAAGGTGCTTCCCGAACTTTGTCTTGTGAGCGCTAGCTCTGTTTCTTGATATGACCATGGGCGATGGTCTCTCGTGACCAAATGATTGCGGGCGCGTGCTCTCTTAATGTTAGCCCCCTGTCACATGTGACCTCGGGCTACGTCCTTGCATAGGTGAATGATTGCGGGTGCCTCCAAGAGTGGTTTGGTATCAACCGCTTTTATCCCCATAGTCCACCTCCAACTGCCACGTACCCTTCCTCCAAAACCGTGGTTTCAATTGCGACCCGCTCACGAAAAATTAAGACCTGAGCATGTTCTGACCCCATAATGCGACGGGACCGTCGATCTCACGATATTGACTTTGCTCCTTCGATCCATGACTTCGATCTATCTTCCTTTCCTACCTTCTTTCATCTGTCCATGCACGATCCTTAGTCTCAATGATCAAGTGACATGTGGCCCTCCAAACCAACGGACGAGATCGATTTCGCCTTTCGGGCTTCGGGAGTTTTGATTCTCAAACTCTGCTTACTCACGGAGCATTTCACCCGGAGTCCACGATCCAACGATGCGTGTCCTTTTTGTTTCGACGATCACAATCCCTTTAAGCATTCAAGGTTCAGAAATCTCAACTCTCAACTTTCTTTCATCCTTCCTTTGCTCTTTCCTGGAGCTAACAATCCACTGACGCGTGTCCTCTTTAATCCAAAGGTTGTCCTCCACTCCGGGACTTCGGCCTTCGGCAATCTCAAACCTTTCTCCTTCAGGTTTTCATGGAGTAGTTTTTCCCAGAGTTCAAGATCCATTGACACGTACCCTCCTCCACGATCAACGATCATAAGTGACTTCGGCACTTCGAGACTTTAAACTAACCGTTGCTTCATTCTCCTCTGGAGTGGTCACCTACTGAATAAGTCATAGGCGGTGGAAACTACTTGTTGTCGGTTAACACTTCCACTTACACTGTCCTTCGACTGTACTAGATCAACTATTGAGAATGCATCCAAAGTGATCTTCAAATCGGACGTCTCGTATCCACTTTGGGACTTCGACATTTGAGACTTCAAGACTTAGGTCATCTGCTGGTGGTAAAACTCCCAAAGTGACCTCACTTACTTACGTCACTTGATGATGTGTCATGAGCCTAGTAGCTGCCACGTGTCACTCGAATTTGTGATTTGCACGTACCTGAAGTGTCGAATCAACTTGACACTTGTCATTGTTAGATTGTGCTACATGTCCTTGCTGACGTGGATCCTCATTCACTTTGGGACTTTTGGCCTTCGGGACTTCGGGTATTTTGACTTTTCAAATCGCCAATTCTTCCAAAGTGAGAATCCCCGAACATTAACCTCCTCGCAACTTTTAGACCTGAACTAAACGTTGTTCGTCGATCATGTTCTTAGATCGACGACTCGATCTTTCCATGATGCTCCTTTTCTAGCTTATCTTGTCCTTCCACTTCAAATTGATCTGACGATTGTCGTTTACTCCGGCTCTCCGGACTTTGGGTTTTTCAAGTCTCAAACTAAAAAATCCTTGAAGTGATTTGCTCTGGAGTTGAGGATCGCGTGCCACCTGTCAGTCTTGACGATGGATGGTCCCTGCTTACTTCGAGACTTTGAAAAGTTCAATCTCCTACGCTCATCAAAGGCTTAACCTTCTTGCATTAATTTATGGATCCAACGACTGTTGATCCTCGACGCTTAGATCCAATGGATCAGATCTGTACTTCTCCTCTGTGCTTCCTTTAGTCACTGAACGTTGATCTAACGGTCATCGGGTATTCGGGATTGGTGATCCAATGACCACTGTCGCTCTTCCTCCTGAGCTTCTGATCTCTCCGACTTCAAAGGTTTTCTAAGTGTTCAAAGGCCTCGACCTTTAGTCCTCCCGTGAGTCTGTTTCTTGGACCTTGTCTGCACTTCTAGACCGCAATCTCTTCTGAGATTTCTCATCTTCTGCGCTCTCGAGGTTTGGTTTGTTGTTGTTCTTGCCATCAATTACAAGCACACGCTTCTTGTAAAACATGCCAACAGAATCTCCACCAGAGCCAGCCCCAGAAGCAGAGCAGGGACCTAGAGAGAATTGGGCTAAATTGTTCAAGGAGGCAGGCAGACAACTTAAGGAAGTTCAGGACAAGAACCAGAGGTTACATCAAAAAAATGTCACACTTGGTAGACAACTGTCAAGCCAAATAAATGAACTTGCAGGGGAATGTAATCAATTGAAGAAGAACATCAAAAGAAAGAGGGTTAAGAGGAAGCAATTGGTCAATATATACAAACAAAACCTCAGTCTAAGAGCAGAGAATAAGAAGCTAGCAGAACACTTATACTTGACCAAAAATATGCTTAGTAAGAATAATTTGGCAATCTTCTTGAAGGAGACTACTTCTTCTAGTTATCCTAAGCATGCTAATTGATTCAAAAATGTTTAAGGTTTTGTGTGACTGCTGACCAATGATGAGTTTATATTTTGAAGCTTAGTGAAAGTATGAAAAATACCTTAAGGGGAACATGTATGGTATAGATATTGAGATGAAGCATGAGTAGTCTCAATGGGATTAGTGATTGGCAGTGATATGTTTTGTGTTGAGACAGGTTCACCATTTCCAAAAGTTTTTTGCCACTAATTTTGAAGAATTCGGATAAAACAAGCAGCTACAAGAGTTTGTAGCGCAGACTGCGTTTTCTCCATGCAGTGCACTACCAACTCGCTAGCCTTCTTCATGTAACAGTTTGGTCAAGGGTTGACCTAATTTTCAGTAGTCAAAAGATGAATCACGACTCTAGGTGTTTGTTATGATGCAGCCAAGATTGTCTACAACCACGAGGTAGCTCAAGAGGAGCTAAGTTTTGGGAATTCAGATGGGATACCTATCCCTTAGAAATAAGATCTCATCCTATCATTATGCATTAGTTTAGATTATCTTTTGATAGGTGTCCCTCAGATCCAGTTTTTGAGAATCTTAGTCAAGATTGTAAAACTTATTTAAGCCCATTGAGGCATCTTTGTAAAGGGTTCTAGATTGAATACTCTATTGTACTCTTTACTGTAAAAAACTTTGATATATTTTGGAATGATAAAGCTCCTTCACTGATATTGCTCAGATCCCTCTCTCTTTCTTTTCTTGTACTTGTGATTTGAATATTATGTTTAGTTCTTTGTTTATTTAATGATTGATGATTGTCATATTATCTCTGCATTAGTAAACACAGGATCACAAAACCTTTTGTTGGTTATATTCAAACTTTTACATGTGTTTTAAATGTATGTAATGATGTTGTTATAGTTAGCCTTTCTCCATCCACCTGATTATATAAAGCCTCTGATCAATAGCTTTTGAAGGCCTTATTTTGTCTAGATATGTTCAAATTACCTTGAGTGAAGGAATGAGTGTGTGAGTTATTCATCTTTGATCCAATTTTCAAATACATCATTAAGCATTCTGATTAAGTTACCAAGCTCTCTTGATCTGCAACCTAAAGAGACTCCTGGAGTGATAACAAATTGGAGTCGTTTATGGGGACAGGAGTGTGAAGCAAGCTTCCCTGGGAGATGGCATAGTCCCAAATTTGATGATAGACAAAGGCTGGACATCATTAGTTTGATTGTAATATTCTATCCGGTGACTCCATTGGTGAATTGTGGCTCCTGAGAAGGAACATTCTCAAGCAAATCCTCAGCAGCCACTAATTGATCCAGTATTTGATCCTGAGAGGATCATCAAAGAGGGAAATGAATTACATAAGGGATCTTCCAGTTTAGGTATATCTAGAAAGCCCTCTGTGTCTTTTCCAGAAAATCCATTAATAAAACCAACAATTGTTGAAGCTATAAGTTCAAAAATTGATAGTGAAAAGATAGTTTTAGAAGTTCAGGGATCCTTTGATCTAACTCAAGAAGATAGTTTACCTTTTATTGTAGAAGACATTTGCTCATCCTCTGTAGAATCTTCTCAATCTGAAACTGAACAAAATTCATCCTATATTCATACAAATCTGCCTTCAGTTGAGCTTGTCTTACATGAATTGTTTGTAAAAGGAGAAGAAAACCTTGCCAAGTTATTGTCTGAATTTTACAGAGCTTCTTATTTTCCCTCTTCCATTGCAATTCCAAAAATACCTTCTCCTCTCATTACTTCACCTTCATCCTCAATATCATCCTCATATCAATCCCCAGTGACCCAAACTTCCAGTGCATCTATGTCTACTGTTATCATGGCAACAACACCTCAAAATCCCACTAAGATGGAAAGAATTATAGTTGCTAGATATGCCCCATTAATATTGCCAAATCCTCTAAATGCAATGCCTACTGGAGACTATCAAAAGTATATGCCAAAATTTTCAGGTGTAGAAGAGGTCACAACTGAAGAACATCTTGGATTGTTTTATAGTTATCCTAATAACTTAAATATCACAGATGAGGATGTATGGATGAGAGTATTTGTGCAAAGCTTAGATGGAGAGGCCAGGAGGTGGTTTAGAGAATTAACCCTAGGATCTATAACAAGAATTGAAGTTTTTGATGACACTTTCTTAAAACAATGGGGGGATAAGAAAGATTTTATGTACTACATTATAGAGTTTGGGAACTTGAGAAGGGAGAGTGGTCAATCAGTGTTAGACTTCACCAAGAAATTTAATAGAATGTACAGTAAGATCCCAACTAAAATCAAGCCTACTGCAACCTCTGCAAAGATCACATATGCTAATGCTTTTGATGCTGAGTTTTGTTTGTTGTTAAGAGAAAGAAGGTCTGTTACATTTGCTGACATGTAGGATGCAACACTTGAAGTGGAATCTAATATCCTTGTTGCAGAAAAGTTGAAAGGCAGAGGAGAGAGGAGAAAACAAAAGGGAGAAGCCTCATCATCAAGTGCTAACCCTAACATTGAAAAGATGGCCAAGATGATTGAATCTTTGACTTCATAATTATCCAAGATGAAGCTTGAGAACAAGCAGCCTGCAAAAGGTATAGAGACTAATATTTTCATTCCTCGAAATCCAAATCCATATAGAAGAAATAATGAGCAACATTAGATTTTATAGAGGAATAAAAATGCATATGAAGATCAGAATATCAAAGCCCCTTTTCAGAACACAATAATGGAGGAGGAGGAGCCTGAAGAAGATGATGAGATTCATTGTTTAGGTGACAAAGGTGATGCTTCTTTCTTGACATAGACTGCCTATGAAGAAGCTTTGATTAGTAAGCAAGCTAATCAAGATTCAAATGAAGGAGCTATTTTTCAAACTGATGATCAGAATAGATATAATCTAAGATCTAAACAGAGTAACAGTAAGCAATATGAACAAGCTCCTCCCAAGAAAGTTTATGCCCCTGCAAAACAACAACCAAGCAAAGATCAAGCTCAAGCCAAGAATCAAGTACTTCTTAAAGCTCCTGTGCAAGAGGTAATGAACCCTGACAAAGTCCCTTTCTCATTTAGCTTTGAATCAGAAATCCAGAAAGTTAAAATCCCCATACCACTCATGGAATTAATGAAGAATGATACCTTCAAACAAACCATCCTCAAAGCCCTTGAGCCTAAACCCATGTCAACTGCTGATGAGGTTGTAAATCTCCAAGATGACAAGCCTACCATTGTCCTTAGTCCAATGGTTGAAGACCGCGAGGAAACCTCTCCACCTTTCTATGTTTCCTTGAACATCCATGATAAAATTCTACATAACTACCTTATAGACACATGAGCCTCTAATAACCTTACGCCAAAAGTAGTTATGGATGAGTTGGGTTTAGAGATTACCAAGTCTTATGATTCTTTATTTTCATTTGATTCTAGGAAGGTTAAGTGCATTGGTTTGATAAAAGATTTAGCCATATCTTTATCTCAGTTACCCATGAGAAGCATGGTAATGGACATTGTGGTAGTTGATGTGCCACCCAAATTTGGTATGCTCTTGTCTAGAACATGGATAAAGAGGTTAGGGGGCACCTTGCAAAATGATCTTTCTTATGCAACTGTCCCAGTTTTTGGAGGAGAACAAAGGAGATTGTATAGGGAAGCTCAATCAACTTATATAATTAGTGATGTGAAGGAGCCTACTAATCATCCTATATACTCAGTTGATACATGTTTGGGGTCTTGTATACTTCAGATTGATGATTCTCTATCATCATCATTGCAGCTAAGAAAGCCTATTTGTAAATCTCCAGAAGTAGAAAGCACTCATATATGGAGCATGTTTTTTGATGGTGCTTGTTCAAAAGAGTCTGCAGGAGCAAGTGTTGTCTTTATTTC
>ML783388.1:909307-936754 GCA_009831015.1 Picea engelmannii | reverse complement strand
ATATTCAGGGGCTGAAAGTATTTGGAGATGTTGATTTGATAATCCAACAAATTAAAAACACTTTCCAAGCCAAGCATGTCAGGCTAAAGGAATACAGAGATGAGGTATGGAATCTCATTGATTCTTTTCTAGCTTTTAATATTTCATACATTCTTAGAGCCATGAATTAGCTTGCTGATTCATTAGTTGTTTCAGCTAGTACTTTCAATATACCTATGCCAACAAAGGTAAATTATGAAATCCGAGTAAAATACCTACCTTCTTTGCCAAATAATGTAAAATTTTGGAAGGTGTTTGATGATGATGAGGAATTGGTCAGATTTTTAGAAGTCATAGATGAGTTTTTAGCCCCCCATATAGATCATGAAAATGAAAATATTGAAAAGGTAAAAAATCCTAAGTTGAAAAACAAAATTGGGCGCCATGATATCATTAAACTTCAAAATAATCAAATCCCTATAGGATTAGTACCTCTTTAGAAGCTTTTTGACCAAAATGATGTACCTTTGAAGCCTGATAAGAAAGAGGAAGACCCTGCTATTTTTCAGTACAACTTAGGAGATGAAAAGTGCCCAAAAACTATAAATTTGTCCACACAGTTGGCTGCAGAACAGAGGAATGAATATGGCAGCCTGATGAGATAATTTTTAGACATTTTTGCATGGGAGTACAATGATTTAAAGACCTATGACACTCAAGTGATTGAGCATAAAATCCCTCTGAAGAAAGAAGCCACTCCATTCAAGCAAAAACTGATATCTACCAACCCTCTTCTTTTACCCATAATGGAGAAAGAAATGAAAAAATTATTAAATGCTCAAATTATCATTCCACTAAGATATTCTGAGTGGGTTGCTAATCTAGTTCCTATTAGGAAAAAGAATGGGGAGATTAGGTTGTGTGTTGACTTCAGGAACTTGAACAAGTGCTCTAAGAAAGACAACTACCCTTTGCCAAAGATGGAGCATATATTACAAAGAGTATTTAGAGCTAGTGTCATGTCTTTTATTGATGGGTTTTCAGGCTATAACCAAATCTCAGTGCACCCATATGACATAGAGAAAACCGCTTTCACAACTCCTTGGTGTTCTTTTATGTATGCCAAGATGCCCTTTGGGCTTATGAATGTTGGGGCCACCTTTCAAAGGGCCATGGACATTGCCTTTGTAGGTGAGAAGGATAAGTTTGTTTTGATATATTTGGATGATCTAACAGTGTTTTCTCACAGCCATAAAGAGCATTTGCAACATTTGAGGAAGACATTCTTGAAGTGCAGAAGGTATGGGCTTTCATTAAATCTGAAGAAGTCTCAGTTTGCATTAAAAGAAGGTAAGCTTTTGGGACACATAGTGACTACTGAAGGAGTGAAGATTGACCATGCAAGAGTATTAAGAAGATATCAATTCCTAGATCTAAGAAAGACATCCAATCATTTCTTGGTAAGATTAACTTCGTTAGGAGATTTATTCCTAATTTTGCAGAATTGATTAAACACATCACTGGCATGCTAAGGAAAGATTCGGAAGTTAAATGACATGATGCAACAAGGGATTATTTTGAAGCTATAAAAAAATCTCTTATGTCAGCTCCTACTTTGATTAACCCTAACTACTGTAAAGATTTTTATATCTTTTCATTTGCTTTTAATGACACCATTGCAACAATGTTACTTCAGAGAAATGATCAAGGGCAGGAGCAACCAGTGGCTTTCTTTAGCAAGACATTAAGAGATGTTGAGGCCAAATATGATCCTACTAAAAAACAAGCTTATGCTTTGATCAAATCACTTAAGGCTTTTAGGATCTATATTTTGCATGCCAAAGTAATAACTTATGAACCATCTAGTTCAGTCAGAGATGTACTCATTCAATCAGATATAGATGGTAAAAGAGCCAAGTGGATTGCCAAACTCATTGAGTTTGACATTGACATTAAGCCAACTAAATTGATCAAGGGTAAGGGTTTGGCAAAGGTTCTTGCTGAGGAGAATTGTGAGGTGTTGGGCATTAATTTTACCAGCATAAATGCAGAGGATGCACAATTAGAAATTTTTGTTGAAAGGTACAATCATGATCAACCAGTTTCAACAAACTTGTCCTCTTGTGAATGGTACAACAATATTATATATATATTTACAGGCCCTTTCAGCCCCTCCAGAGATGAATCAAACATAGATGAGAGCATTAAAACTCAAGGTAGTCAAGTTTTGTATTAATGAAAATATGCTTTATTGGAAAGACCCCCCTAGGATGTTGTTGATATGTTTTGACAAAGAAGAATTAGTTCAGGTTATGCATCAATTTCATAGTAGCAATTGTAGTGGCCATAATTATTGGAAGACTACAAACCACAAGATTTTGAGGACTGGTTACTATTGGCCATGTTTATTTTCTGATATTTTCTCCCATGTTATGACATGTGACAACTGTCAAAGGTTCATTGGAAAACAACAGCTGAAATCTCTTCCATTGAAACCCATTGTAGTCACTGGACCTTTCCAACAATGGGAGATGGACTTCATTAGAGAGATACATCCATCATCAAGTGGCCAACATAGGTGGATCCCAGTGGCAACTGACTATTTTACAAAATGGATTGAGGTTATTCCAACCAGGAATGCCACTCATTCTCTTATCATAAATTTCTTGAATGATCATATCTTTGTTAGATTTGGTTGCCCCAAAAGACTTGTTATTAATAATGCAACTGCTTTTAAAGTTGATGTTTTGGTGAAGTTATGTGAAGACATGGGTATTCATCTTGTTCACTCAACTTCCTACTATCCTCAAGGCAATGGCCTTGCTGAATCATCAAACAAAAGCCTAGTGAGGATTATTAGAAAATTGCTTGAAGAAAATCAAAGGAGTTGGGATTCTAAGTTAAAATTTGCACTCTGGGTTGATAGAGTGACAAATAAGAAGTCTATTAGAACTTCTCCTTTCAAGCTGGTGTATGGCACTGAAGCCATTTTTCCTATCCAAATAGCAATACCTGTTGCAAAAAATTTTCAAGAAGAAGAAGGGGAACCAAATGTTTTGGTTAGAAGGATTCTTCATCTAGTTGAACTCCAGCAGGTAAGGGAGCAGTTACTTGAGAAGACAGATTTACATCAGAAGAAGATGAAGGAGAGTTTTGACAAAAAGGCTAAGGAAGGTGTTTTCCAAATAGGGGATCTTGTTTTAAAGTGGGATGCTTATAGACATGATAAAGGCAAGCATGGGAAATTTGACACATTGTGGACTGGACCTTTCATCATCACTCAAGTGCTGTAGAACAATACTTTTATCTTGCAGAATCTGGAAGGTAATGAGGTATTTGGTGGCTCAGTCAGTGGGCATTTTCTAAAAACCTATTTATACCAAGGATCTTTTAGCCTTCTCCATTGTAAATATCATTTCTTTTTCAGTTTTAGTCTCATAATAACTCCATGCCTAATGGAACAACATTTTCACTTCTTTATGATTTTTCTAGGTGATATGAAAGGCAATTGGTCTTGCAATTCCTTAAAACATCACACGGAGGCTTCCATCCCCAATTAGAGCCAGATGTTATCTCCCAATAAAAATACCTTTTTATTCTTGTCTTAGGTGATATTTTAAGTTTTTAGTCTCATGAGTCATTTAATAAAGTGCGCCCTTCATTGAGTCTAGTCATCAATTTGAGTCATGTCACATAAGGTAAAAAATGACTAAGGCGCCAGGATTGGCGCTTTGCCGAGCGCTGATTGCTTCGTTGCTTGACTAGGCACCTTTGCCTAGGGGTCATCCCTTGAGTGTCACCTGGCGATCTATTGATGCTTTGATTCAGGGCTTCACCCTGGAGTAGTGCCTTGCACCGATTACTCGGCGGGGCACCAAGGTAGACCTTGGCTGGGGTCCTTGGCGGTGTGCCAAGGTGTTGCTAGCTATGCCAGCTAAACCCCTTTAGGGTAATTTCTTTCTTTCTTTTCTTTTACACTAGTCTAAAGAGACAGTCATATGTTATATGAAGTGGTTGTCATGGTCATTGTCCTAGGTCATTTTGGTCAAAAGTTAAGTCATTTTCCTCCTAAAAAGTGAGTCATGGGTCATATAAGTTGGTTCTTGTCCATTATAAGCCATCATTTATCTCTCAAATCACGATTTGACCTTTTGCCTATAATTCTCCTTCATGATTACGAGTTTGTAGCACATATGGGTAATTTTGTACTGAGAGCGCTACAACCTGAGCCACTGTTGTTAGCGCAAGTCATCATTTCAGCAAAAGGCGCGCTACCAACTCGGGGGTCTCTTTTGAATTTTTGAAAAATTGCCAGGTAAAAACTATATTAAAGAGGCATTTTCAAAATTCTGGGATCATTGTAAAACACCTGAGGTCATTTCTAGAGTTTCATCTCACCAACAAAGGGAGGTTATCAAGGTTTGTTTCCAAGCAAGGATTTTTGTTTTAAGTTTCTAATTCCCTCCGTGTAGACTTATTTACATCAGGCGCTCTGCAACAATGGCTCCAAGAAAGGATCCCATTCCTAGGAAGAGGTTAGTCTCTCTGGTTAGATTCAAGCCCACTGAGACTACTTTGATCGAGCAAGATGCCAACCATGTGGACTCATTCAAGCGCATGGGGTGCTAGAGATTTTTCAACAAACTTGAAGGGCATCACCTGGAGGTTTCTAGGGATTTTGTGCAGAACTACAAGAGTGTAAAGACAAAAGTTGGTCCCTTGGAAATCATGTGACAACATATATGATTGCAGAAGTGATAGAGATCCCTAGGACAAGGGAACAATGGTTCAAAGCAAAGAGAATTGAAAAAGAAGATTGGTGCCAAGATATGTTCATGCTTGAACATAGAGGAGTTGATTTAGTGAAGGGTGTCCCTAGGAAGTGGCTAATAGAGGAGTATGAAAAACTGCTATTCATCATTCAAAGGTTTTTCACATGTGAAGGAATATACAACTGAGTTTTGCAGTACCATTTCAAGCTCATTCTCCATTTCACTGGTAAGAAAGAGATAGACTTACCCTTTTTCCTCTTCACAAGCTTGCAAATAATGATTTCATTTGCATAAAGAAAACCCGATAAGATTCAAAAGTCTATCTTCCACCATGCCTTAATAAAACTCATAGTCCTTGAACAATTGAATAAGGAAGGGAAGGATTGGCGCACCTTCTTATTTATATCAAATTATCACATTGATTTGCCTCCTTCTCCTCATAAACTCAAAACCCCTAAGAAGAAGACTGCAACACCTCCTATAGACTCCTTTGTCCCATCATTTGAGATACCACAACCCTTTGACCCTTCTGCTCCCTCATTTGAAGTAGCAGAAGATTATGTCCCCTCTGCTCCTACACTTGAATTAGCTCAGCCTTCTGCCTCTATTTTCCCCTCTGCATCAGAAAAACCTCAAATATTCTCAATACCTTCTTCCTCAAACACCCTCACTTGTCCAAGTCTATAAAAGAGATAATAGGAAAGGAAAGGCCCAAGAAACAATTGTTAAAACAAAGCCTCTTGTGGAGCTCCCTCATATGGAAATTGAAGACAATCCTCCAATTATCCAAGCTAAAGTGGACACACCAGCTCTCATAAGGTCCTTAAGGAGGAAGCTTGTTTTAGCAGAGGAGTCTCTTCCAAGCAGTGATATGGTAAAGACTAGTGCTAAGTTATCAAGATTCAAAGCCTCCCCTCTTGAAAAGGAAGCATTGAAAGCTATAGTTCAGTTGAGAGAATCTCCACCAGAGCCAGCCCCAGAAGCAGAGCAGGGACCTAGAGAGAATTGGGCTAAATTGTTCAAGGAGGCAGACATACAGCTTAAGGAAGTTTAGGACAAGAACCAAAGGTTACATTAGGAAAATGTCACACTTGGTAGACAACTGTCAAGCCAAATAAATGAACTTGGAGGGGAATGTAATCAATTGAAGAAGAACATCAGAAGAAAGAGTGTTAAGAGGAAGCAATTGGTCAATATATACAAACAAAACCTCAGTCTAAGAGCAGAGAATAGGAAGCTATCAAAACACTTATACTTGGCCAAAAATATGCTTAGTAAGAAGAATTTGGCAATATTCTTGAAAGAGATTACTTCTTCTAGTTCTCCTAAGCATGATAATTGATTAAAAGATGTTTAAGGTTCTGTGTGACTGCTGAGCAATGATGAGTTTATATTTTGAAGCTTAGTGAAAGTATGAAAACTAGCTTAAGGGGACCATGTATGGTATAGATATTGAGATGAAGCCTGAGTAGTCTCAATGGGATTAATGATTGGCAATGATATGTTTTGTGTTGAGATAGGTTCACCATTTCCAAAAGTTTTTCGCCACTAATTTTGAAGAATTCGGATAAAAGAGGCAGCTACAAGAGTTTGTATTGCAGACTCCGTTTTCTCCATGCAGTGCGCTACAAACTCGCTAGCCTTTTGCGTGTAACAGTTTGGTCAAGGGTTGACCTAATTTTCAGTGGTTAAAAGATGAATCACGACTCCAGGTGTTATCTATGATGCAATGAAGATTGTTTATAGCCAAGAGATAACTCATGAGGAGCTAAGCTTTGGGAATTCGGATGGGATACCTATCCCTTAGAAATAGGATCTCATCCTATCATTATGCATCAGTTTAGATTTGATTTTGATAGGTGTCTCTCAGATCCAGTTTTTGAGGATCTTAGTCAAGATTGTAAAACTTATTTAAGCCCATTGAGGCATCTTTGTAAAGGGTTTGAGATTGAAGACTCTATTGTACTCTTTACTGTAAAACACTTTGATATATTTTGGAATGATAAAGCTCCTTCACTGATATTGCTCAGATCCCTCTCTCTTTCTTTTCCTGTACTTGTGATTTGAATATTATGTTCAGTTCTCTGTTTATTTAATGATTGATGATTGCCATATTATCTATGCATTAGTAAACACAGGATCACAAAACCTTTTGTTGGTTATATTCAACCTTTTACATGTGTTTTAAATGTATGTAATGGTGTTGATATAATTAGCCTTTCTCCATCCATCTAATTATATAAATCCTCTGATCAATAGCTTTTGAAGGCCTTGTTTTGTCTATATATGTTCAAATTACCTTGAGTGAAGGAATGAGTGTGTGATTTATTCATCTTTGATCCAATTTTCAAATACATCAATAAGCATTCTGATTAAGTTACTAGGCTCTCTTGATCTGCAACCTAAAGAGACTCCTGGAGTGATAAGACCTCCGAGAAGAGACATTGACTTCTTGATAGAACTTGCACTAGGAGCAGTGCCATCATCTAGAACGCACTATAGGATGAGTACGCCAGAGTTGGTTGAGCTCAAGATATAGCTAAAGGAGATGATGGAAAAAGGCTACATCCAACCCAGTGTATCTCCATGGGGAGCACTCGTCTTGTTTGTGAAAAAGAAAAGATGGCACACTCCGACTGTGCACATATAGTAGACAACTCAATAAGGCAACCATAAAGAACAAGTACCCCTTACCAAGAATCAATGACTTGTTCAACCAATTGGGAGGTGATTACATTTTCTCAAAGATTGACTTAAGGTCTGGATACAATCAAGTCTAAATTAAGGATGAAGACATCCACAAAACAACCTTTAGGATGAGGTATGGTCACTATGAATTTGTGGTGGTGCCATTTGGGTTAACCAATGCCCCCGCCACTTTTACGTGCTTGATGAATAATGTACTCAACAAATCTCTGGACAAATTTGTATTGGTTTTCATTGATGACATCCTAATCTACTCCAAGAATAGAGAGGATCATGAAGAACATCTTAGACTCGTACTTCAAGTACTAAGAGAGCACAAGCTCTACGCTAAGTTTAGCAAGTGTGACTTTTTCCAGAAGTAAGTCCATTACTTAGGCCATGTTATTTCTAAAGAAGGGGTGGCAGTAGACCCTGACAAGATCAGATCTATTATGGAATGGCCTACCCCAAAGGATGTATCTGATATCAGATCCTTCATGGGCTTAGTAGGATACTATAGAAGGTTCATAAAAGGGTTTTCCAAGATTGGTTGTCCAATCATTAACCTTCAGAAAAAGGGTGTTAAATTCACTTGGACATCAAAATGTGAAGAAAGATTTCAGGAGTTAAAATACCTCCTAACCCATGCACCCATGCTGAAGATTGTAGACCCTGATAATGATTTCTTCGTGTGTACATATACTTGCAAGGAAGGGCTCACATGAGTCCTTATGCAAGAGGGATGTTTAATTTGCTACGTGTTTAGGAAATTGAATGAGCATGAAATCAATTATGTGACCCATGACCTAGAGTTGGTTGCCATAGTACATGCTTTAAAAAAGTGGAGGCATTACCTCATGGGTAGGAGATTTGTGCTTATGACAGACCATTGTGGGTTGAGGCACCTATTTGATAAACCAAAACTCAATGCCAGGCAAGCTAGGTGGATGGTTCTCCTTAGTGAGTTTGATTTCGAAATCAAACACATAAAAGGAAAGGAAAATAGAGTGGTTGATGCCCTTAACAGAAGTATAAAAATGATTCACGTGGCAACGATAAGAGCCTGTGAAATGGATGTCAGGGAAAGAGTCAGGAATGCACAAGAAACATATGCATTCTTCAAGACTGTGACCTCATACCTAAGACAAGAGCCTACAGGGCTAAAGTATGAAGTCTACCAAATGCTCGATGAAGGCCTACTGACCTATAGAAACATATTGTATATTCCAAACTGTGACGACTTGAAGAGGTTCATAATGGATGAACTACACAAGAGACCATATACTGGTCACCTAGGATATTAGAAAATGATCATGGCCACTAGGAAACAATTCTATTGTCCTGGATTGAAGAAAGAAATAGTTGACTATCTAGCTAAATGCCTAGAATGCCATCAAGTTAAGGCAGAACACCAGTACCCAACAAGGTTGTTACAACCCCTACCCATACCAGAATGGAAATGGGAAACCATCTCCATGGATTTCATCATCGTATTACCAAAATCAACCAAGCAAAATGATGCCATCATGTTCATGGTGGACAAACTGAGTAAGTCTGATCACTTCGTTCCTATCAAGTCAACTTGCAAGGCAATAGATATTGCCAACATCTTCATGAAAGAGATATTCAGAATGCATGGCATGCCTAGGGAAATTGTATCTGTCAGAGACACCAAATTTACTTCAAGCTTTTGGAAAACCTTAATGGCTGGTTTTGAGACTAAATTATTGTTCAACATAGCCTATTACCCTCAAACTGATGGACAAACAAAAAGAGTAAACCAAATATTAGAAGACATGCTAAGGATGCATGTAATGCATCAACCTAAGAAGTGGGAAGACTACCTACCATTGGTAGAGTTTTCCTACAACAATGGTTATCAAGAATCCTTGAAGATGAGCCCTTTTGAAGCCCTCTATTGTAGACAGTGCAAGATTCCAATAAGCTGGAGTAATCCAGTGGACATAATTACAATCAGACCCAACATGCTAAAAGAAATGGAACAACAAGTGATTCGGATAAAGAAAAATTTGAAGATTGCTCGGGATAGACATAAAATTTATGCCGACAAAAAGAGAACTCCCAGAGAGTTCACGACAGGAGACCATGTCTATCTCAGAGTTAGACCCAGGAAGAGTTTCTTGAGAATGGGAGCTTGTGCCAAGCTGGCACCTCGGTATTGTGGACCCTTTGAAGTCTTAGATAGAGTGGGACCTATAGCCTATATGCTAGCACTTCCTCCCATAGTAAAGGCACATAATGTTTTCCATGTTTCATTATTGAAGAAATATGTACATGATTCTAATCATATAATTGACTGGTCTATGATCGAGGTGGAGCCGGAGGGAGAATTCCTGCTAGAACTTCAATGCATACTAGAGAGGAAGGAAACCTCACTCAGGAACCAAACGATTGCACGGGTCAAGGAGCAATGGAAATACTTTGGCCCAGATGAGGCTACATGGGAAATGGAGGATGCCATGAGACATGCATATTTGATTTTGTTTACTCTTGTATATACATATCATGTTGATAGATAGAACATCGAGGACGAGGTTCCTTTAAGGGGGAGTGAATTGTAACACCTTGTTTTCCCGAGTTTGTAATTATAACTATATTGGCCAAGGAACTATGGAAAACTCAGAGGTGTGAATGTTTGATTTGATGGACCTTTGTATAAAAGGTCGATGAATGTAAATTCTGTTATTTTAATAGAAAATGGACACGTGTTGCATGACTGCTGGAAAGGGGATATGCAAGAGAGACCACAAATGTTATGAAAAGGTGGTGGAGGGGACTAAGAATGGTTGCGTTAACCTCCATCGAACCAGTACTTTGTTGGATTTAATTGCACAGGATTAGAACAACCCTCTGACCCAGGAATGAATTACAGTCAGGCTGGTAGGTGGGAAGACCTCCTCAAGAGTTAATGAGGGGATGGGGCAGACCATCCATCTGTAAGGCTTCCAGACCTGACCATGGACTAGGAATTCGAGCCACAAACAATCTTGCTGAGGAAGGCAAGAAAGGAAGCGTGGTGGACAGAGGAAGACCCGTGAAGAGTGCAGAGACGAGAGCATAAGTTCTCGGGTCCGAGGAAGGACTGAGAAAAAATGGAGTGAGTTTTGATCCCAGAAAATAGAGACTGAGCTGAGAGAAGGAGAGTAACCTTCATCCCTATCTATTTTTGTATTAGGAGAAGGAGAGTAACCTTCGTCCCTAACTTTCGTTGAGATGGAAGAAAGAGATTGAATCTCAAATCATCGTGGTCTAAGCTTGGGGGTGGCCAGTGGTAAAGCCATTAGGAGTGACTGAGCCTATGGTTGGGTGGAAATGATCACCCCTTTTAGTAGTCACATCACGCCTTATGGTTCTAATAAGAGTTTTCATGCCTTGTGCTATGAATTGGAAATAATGGATGCATGCATATATTTATGTGTCTATAAATGTTTTCTGCATTGAAATGATTAAGTTATGGGTGTGTGTTCGTTCCCTTGAGAAATTACGTCTCTGCTTGATTTTCCATATGCTCCAGTTTAATCCCTCGAAGGTATTTCTCCCCAGGAAATTACATCACAGTCCTAGAGTCAGAGCAAGCCTCTTCGCACTGCTACCATCTCAGTAATCTCACGATTTTACCTTGCCCTATTTCAGAGCTTAAAGTTTTGTGAGTTAGGGAGGCGTTTCCTTCAGACCAGTAGTCTAAGTGACTTTGAACTCGTGCCCAAGTCCTTAACCAAAAACCCGACTAAGAGTAGAGTTCATAGCCCAAGAGTCATCTGAAGGTCCATGTGATCTGGGTCTAGGAACCCTGCGCAAAAAGGAGTTAGCTCATGAAGGTTTCAAAACTTTGGGAGTTCGAAGCTCTGAGGTGTCAAATTTCACGATAGTCAAAGTTACCCGAACTACCAGAGTAACAAGAGTTGTAGATGACTTAAGAGCCTCACAGTGGAGATGGATGCGAGCCGTTCATCGGGAGGAGAAGTTATCCCAGTGGTCAGATCGACTAAAAGACCCACTAGATTTAACGAGTCAAACACCAACCGCTCGATTAAATCGATGGTTGGGAATCATTGCAGAGCGCGAAGGTGAAATTGGCATGCTAGTTCATAGCCCACAATCAACTAACGTCATTGATCTCATTGGGAATGGAAGATCAACGACCAGGATTAGATAGAGTCGAGCAAGCACTTCCCAAATCACAGAGATTGGACCCCGCAATCACTGTGAATTGTCGATCTGTGAATGGAGATCGATGGTGGGGAATCATTGCGTAGCGCAGAGGAAAAATTAGTGGACGTGCTAGTTCGTGGCCCACAATTCACCAACGACATTGATCTCGTCATGTTGGAGGATCAACAACCATGATTTGACCGAGTTGGACAAGTAATTTTCAGATTGTGGAGATTGAACTGACTGATAAAGCGTGAGCATGTTGGGGCCCCACAATCACTGTGAACCATCGATCAACGAACATATCGATATTGGTTGGATCATGACCATTAGACCTAGAAAACTTGCTAGGTGGATAGTCGTGAGCTCCTTTGGAAATTTGCTGAGTAACGGAGTTCGTCTTTACCGTAGATATGAGAACATGGACACATTGAGGAAATCCGTCGACTTCAGGTGGAAGCACTCTGGGAGGAAGCGAGTGGGGAAAGGTTGAAGCTCTCGAAGATTGAAGTGATTTGCAGTCGTCGATCTATCAGAGACACGCATTGACGGATCGTTGACTTCGGTTATAAGAATTCCAGGAGAAAGAGAGAGTGGAGAGGTTGACACTCCCAATCCTGAAGAGCCGAAGTAGATCCGAGTCGTCCAAGAAAAAGGGATAGGTGTTGTCAGATCCTGCACTTTGAACGAAAGTCACTTCGGGAGAAATGTGGATGTGTTGAACTAGAAACTCACGAAGACCGGAGAGCTGGAGTCCATCTGAGTCGTTCATCAGCTAAGGACATGTGTCAACAGATCTTCTATTTCAAAAGATAGCCACTTTGGTGGAAAGTGGGGTCACGAGAGTTGAGAACTCCCAAAGTACATCCTGACCCTCGATTTGAAAGAGACACGCGTTGACAGATCGTCGAATTCGGGTGAAATCACTTTGGGAGAAAAGGTGGTGTGAGGGTATGGGACTCCCGAACGCCAAAGTCCCGAAGTGGACTTGAGTTGTTGATTTAGATGGACGTGTGGCCCCTGATCTGGAATTGCGGGTACAGAGTACTTTGGAGGAAAAAGAGTTGGAGTGCTCGGAACCTACGAACGCCGAAGCCCGAATAAGATCATAATCGTCAATCACAAGGGACGCGTGGCGCTTGATATGCAACTCCAAGTACAGAGTAACTCGGAGGAAAAAGGTGTAGGAACGTTTGAAATTTCTGAATGTTGAAGTCCTGAAGTAAATTAGGGCTATCGAAATCCCCAAGGACACGCGACGTCGAATTGTGAAATTCAGAGGTTTTCCACTCTGAAGGATTCACGTGGTGGTCGTCTTGGCGTCTGGTCATAACGCGTGGTCATATGCAAGTATAGGGGGATGAAAGAACTCGAAGACCTTGGGAGGGGATATCTTCCTGCTCTGAGCTCGTATCAGAGCATGGAGATCATGGATGGAAAGATCTGGAAGAGCAGAATGGAATAAAGACCCCTTAATGAGGGTATTTTTATTTCAAGAACAACGAAATATTATGCCTCGTCGTGGGTTTGTTTACAGGGGGAAACAAGGGTATTACAATACCCTCCCCCTTAAAAGGAACATCGTCCTCAATCTTCTTTCTCGGTAACACTTGTCATGCCTTTCTCATTTAGTTGTTTCAAAAATCTTGATCCTCTTTCCTGGTCAAGTCTTTTTTTCAGCCTCTTGGCCTTCTTCACCTACCCTTAAATTTTGTTTTGGACAACAAGCACATTAAATGTAGTTCCATGCGAAAACATTTTATTGTTGCATAAAAGTCTAGAAAATTTTCACAATTTAGCACAATACTCATCTGTGCAGTTTGTGGGTTTGCATCCACATGGCTATCTTGCTATCCAGGCTCACTCTTTTTCCGAGACATACCCATTTTGTGCATGATCCCAATCAATAGTTTTCAAGGACTATCATAGTCTCCTCTTCCTTGCGATCACTCATCCTCCAGGCCCAGGCTCATGCATCCCCTTCTTTGCTATAAAGTTCCTTGGGTGATCCATCTTGCCTTGCCAAGGCTTTCTCGCAGAGGAAGAATTTCATAGACTTCATCGAGCCTTACAGTTGAGGCCTCCCTCAGACTTGCTCTGCCGAGGCATCCCTCCGGCTTGTGTTACCTCAACACAACATATTCTAGGTGATCATGACTTACCACAGGGTTCTCATGTCTCAACAATGGCCTCTTTCATGCTTTTCAACCGGATATCCTTCATCCATCCTTTCTAGACATATAATTTCTTCTCACCTGTATCACAGACATACAAAATTCATGAGACATCATCACAATTCTAAATTTCAGAATTTTATTGCAATCTGTCACCCACAAATTTCCAATTTCTTCATTTATTTTCATATTTGTTCCGCACAGAACCAGATTCACAAGCATGGGACTTTCCTCCCCATAACAGTTTAGCTCAACATGAAATCGGTCTTCCTTATGGGCTTACAACATTGTTATATCCAAGACTCTTTCTTCCTGCAAGTTGACTTTCCTTAGCCAAACAAATTGTTAGTTTTCATGCACACTATATTTTCATACGATGCATACTAACAGTCCAAGTCATTTTCATCTATTCAGGGTATATAAAGCAAAAAGGAAAATATTATTATTATGTAAGAATCCCGTCAACATACTAAATTTTCCAAGTGCAATTCAAATATTAAATGACTTTAATCAATGTGCCAATGTTCATGGCCACATTTATAGCCAATGCACCCTCGCATTTATCTTCAAGCTACCACACTTGGTGATAAGCACCCTGCTATGGTGTGTTGGAGTTTAACCAACCTCTTCACCATATGGCTTATTTCTCTTCGTTCACTCTTACAACAGGACTATGCTTCATGCTACAGGCTAATCACGATTCCAAATCAACACACATGAAACTAAATGTTTCTCTTGAATGCGCCTAAGCATTCTTCCTTCATTAGTGACCAAGGTGCCCACACTCATGGTCACCCAAATTTGCTTTCCTTTGACATCCATACAATGTAAGTAAAATTTTCGAAAGGTCCTCCTTCCTTAATGGAAGGTTCATTGTCTTCCTTTCATGTAAATATGCACTTCTTCGAAGCAATTCCATGCAATGTGCTAGATATGAGCACCTTTATTCCCATAGAACCAGTCCTCGCAACCACAGTTTAACGCAAAGTGTTAAACTCTATCTTCCTTGAATGGCCCAGAGGAAATCCGTTTTCTCTCCATGCGACCTAGAGCTGTGACCTTAGCTCTATTCTTTTCAGGTGCTATCCTTTCGGTTTCCATGTCCAGGCAGTATGATCCTGGCTAAACCCCTTTTCTACAAATCGACGGTGTAGATCCGTTTTCCCCCAGATCCAACAACTGTAAGGGATTGTAGGACCTCAACTAGCTCGTGGTTTAATTCTCCTTCTGATCTTTGTAATGAATGTGGGCCGTCCGATCTACAATTGGATCCCAAACTCAAAATAACTCTATATTGAATTTAAATTACGGGTACAGGTCTCGATGTTAGCCCGTGTGTAGATGCAATCTCCGCAATGATCGCGGGTCGTCGATCATTGTGGAGATCAATTTTAAACCAGACAATTTCTAGATAATAATAATTCCAACTCATAAGTGTTTGACCAAGAATTTAGGTTGACATAGAGCTTCGATGTGCTAAATTCAACCATAGACCCAATCACAGTACGAGTTTTTATGCGACATTAACGCGTGGGTTCCTTGTCGGTTCTGCCACCGATCGTTTATAGATCGATGATTCACAATGATTACAGAATATCAATAAGCTCACTCTTTATCGAATAGTTCAATCTCCACAATCTGCAAAGTGCTTGCCCGACTCTTTTTAATCATGGTAATTGATTCTTCACCCCGATGAGATCAACGATGTTCGTTGATTGAGGGTCGTGAACTAACACGTCCGTAAATTTCGCCTTCGTGCTCCGCAATGATTCCCAACCATCAATCTTTGTTCACAGATTGACGATTCACAGTGATTGCGGGGTCCAATCTGGAAAGTGTTTTCCCGACTCTGTGTAATCGTGGTCATTGATCTTCCACCTTGACGAGATCAAAATGAGTCAGTCATTTTGTTCCTTTTTTGTAGGTGATAGTATGATCATAAATCAGGGTCCTGTATAATTTTTAAAGTTTAGAAGTGTCAAAATATAGGATCTAAGATGTTATCATAGAAATAAATCGATCATCAAAAGGTCTTTTCAAAAAATCGAGAAAAAAGATTTTCACCAGCTAACATTTGTTTCAAAGTTGAAGTTAGTTGGTGAAAGTCTCATGTTTCAATGGCTAAAGTGTACTCTCAGCAACAAACGAGCCAATGAAAGCGTTAACACGAGTTTTCCTCCAACAACTTCAGAAACCCAAAAAGGATACACCGGACACACATCATGCAATCATCATGGATAGTTAATGGACTCAAATGTGTGATGACACCTTTTCCTCACATTTAGCAGGACATCATGATAGATTGTGCTCACGAATTTCACGAGGCAGACATAGAAGGGTTCAAACACATGACGCATGCTTAATCATCATTGCAACCAGAGGGTAAAAGTACCAGTTGGCTGATGACATCAAATCAAATCACCATTTCCCATTTTAAACTCACGACGTTCGAAAAATTCTATTATGGGGTTTCATATTTCATCAATAACATAGGTTGTTTTCACCAGCGTTAACCTTTCCTTTCTAAGAAGTTTGCTGTTTTAACTGTGTGCAAAATTAGTTGGTGATTAAGTTGCAGATGGCAAGGAAGCAAGGAGGATGATTTCTGAGGAAATAATTAGACAATTTATCCTTACAGTCTTATCCAGAGGTGCATAAGTGTTTTTCAAATGTAGGTTGTATGACATATGTGGAAAGGTTGCAGGAAGGTTGTCACCAGGCAATTGCAGAGGTGTTTGCAAAATCTTACGATGGAAGGAAGGCTACAGTGGGCTCGCTGGAACTAATAGTTGATGAAACTGCCATTGTTTCAGCAACTGGTTTACCTAGAACATGCATAAATTGGTTTAAAACAACAGTGACCAATAACTTGGATTTTAGATCATACCTCGAGACAAAATTCCAAAGTATAACCTGGAAGAAAAGTATCCTTGTGTCTGACCTTGAAGATGAATGGCAAGATTTTTTCAAAGGCATTCAGTTATACTTAACCTTAGAGGGTAGGTATGACAAGTTAATGTTATATCATTTTAGACTCTTAGATCACTTCACAGGGAAGGTCCTTCTAAATTTGCCTTTCTTTCTGCATAAAAGCCTAGCCAAGGTGTGTAATAAGATCAGAGTCGAACCATTCAGTATAAAAAATGCCCTTTGTCATTATGGCCTGATTAAAATGATCATTTTAGAAGAATTGAGACAGAGAGAAAGAACTTGGAAGCATTTTCTTTTCTGGGAAGGTTTTGAGACCCAAACTCAACCTATAAATGAAAAGAAGAAAGAAAGCAAGAAACAATCAACTCCTCAGAGAAGCTCAAGGAGAAGAAGAGCTATCCCAAAGCCACCAGAAGACAAAAATTCAAGCATAAAGCCCAAGAAAGCTAAAAATAAATTAGATTTTGAAACAAACTTAGAGCAATCCACAGTTAAAAAGACAAATGCTCTAAATCTACCATACACAAATTCAGACACAGAGCCAGAAAAGGAAGATGAAAGTCCAACCATCCAAAGTCCAGAATACTCCATTGAACCTGCACAGGAATTTGAAGTCTTTACTTCCAAAGATGAAGGTGAAACCTCAAGAAATAAGAAATCAAAGAAAACACAAAAGATCAAGGAATTGAAAGAGGTAATAACACAACAAGAGGTTCTAGAAAGGGTGATAAAGGCAAGATACAAAGCTTTGTCAGAAAATTTTGCAAAGACCAATGTAGCATTTGAGAAGCTGGCACGTGAAAGTGTAAAAGAGAAGAAGAAAAATAAAAAGATCACAAAGGATTATAATAGTTTATGGTGGTTGGCTAAGCAATTGAAGAGGAAAATAAAAAAATTAAAGGGAAAAATTACCACACATCCAGATTTACAGGTGCTGGCACAAGTTGCTATTAATTTGTAGGGAGATCAATCAAATAAAGAATGATTTGTGATGAAACAATAGTTTTGAATACGAAAGTTTTCCTTTTTGAAAGAAACAGATCTTTCACCAGCATAAAAGGCACAATTATAATCAATTAGTTGTTGAAAAGTAGAGCTTTCATCAGCTAACTAGCAAAACCTAAGGCGAAATAGATGGTGAAACCGTAGAATAAGAATTTTGAAGATCTAAGCTCGAACAGAGCAATTTTTGGGTGATTTAAAGGATAAGAGGACATCTAAAAGATAAATCACCAAATCATAAAATATTCAGTTCAAAGACTCGTGGAGGTTTTGGAAGAGAATGTTTAATTGGTCAACTAAAGTTTCGTTCACAGCTGTTGAAAGTGTTTCGACTACTGAATACATGTGTCCTTTCCTCCACGACACATCAGAAACATATCAAGGATGAAGACCAGATGTTGAAGACAAGCTTTGAAGATAGTTCGATCCATAAGTAACCAGATTTAGTTTAGCTTATTGTACTCAGTTGTTACTCTGTTTTTCTATAATTAGAAATCCAGATCCAGTTTTTGAGGATCTGAGACTTGTTGTAAAAGGTTATAAAAGCCTATCATTTTAATAGAAGAGGGTTTGATTCTGGATAGAAAACTATATTATGTTGTAAACAGACATTTACTATGATAATACAAATCACAATTTTCTCTCTCTATTGATGTAAGATTCTCATTTTCCTTCTGTACTTTTTTTTAAAGTTGTTTTAGCTACAAAATGATTGTTATCTCATTTGTTAGCTCATAACTTGATATTAAGTTGCTTATCATTGTTTATTAAACCTTACACTTTGTATTCGGCTTATAAACATTATTTTCTCACCCACTGAAAGCTATCATCTGATCATTAATCCTTGAGAGCACTGGTTTATTTGATTTTCATTTTTATTGTCTGAATGCCATACTGTAATTGAGTTATCCCATTGATACAAACATACATAAACACAAAACCAAGTTTTCTTCAAGTTACCAAGCATCTTTGACCTACAACCTCAAAGAGTTTCTTGGAACGGTAACAAATTGGCACCGCTGTCCAGGAGAGGAGACTGAAGCTTAACTTTCCCGGGAGACGACACAAAGCTGATCTTTGATGATAGACAAAGATTATAAATTACATTGGTTGTAATCATCTATTTGGCAACTCCACAAGTTCATCATGTCTCCAAAGAGGATCAATACCAGGGCGAATCCACAAGAATCACCTGTCACACCAGTGCCCAACCCATAACTAATTCTTAGAAAAGGGAAATCTTCTCAAGGTCAAACTTCAAAATCAGGTACCCAAGAAAATTCAATTATATCTTATCAAGAGGAAGAGGTTATTGCAGAAGAAGTAATAGGCTCAAATTTGGTTGAAGAATCACCTAAAATTTTAGAAAGAAATCACAACTCCTCATCCCTTGAATCCTTTCACTCACAGCAGGAAGAAGATCATATAAATATTCACACTAGTCTCCTTGCTGTAGAACATTTTCTTCAAGAATTGTCTGCCAAAGGTGAAGAAAACTTGGTTGAACATCTTGCAAATTTTTATATAGCTTCTTACAAAACTTCTTTCCCATCAGAGAGTTTTTCCCCTTTTAAATTAAATTTTCCCAGTCCTCAGGGATCAATAAAAAGTTTGTCACCTCTCTCACCAATAATCACTATGGCTGCACCTCCTCCTTTGACCAAGATGCAACAAATCCTTGTTGCTAGGTATGCACCATTAGTATTGCCAAATCCACTATCAGTCATGCCTACATGAGACTATCAGAAGTACATGCCCAAATTCACAGGTGAAGGTGATGTGACCGCTGAAGAATATAAAGAGGCTTTTTACAGTTATGCAGAAAACCTTAACATTGAGGAAGAAGATGTCTGGACCCGAGTTTTTGTCCAAAGTTTAGATGGCCATGCCAGGAAGTGGTTCAAAGAACTTCTTGTTGGTTCAATAGCTGGCATAGAGCAATTGGATGACATCTTTTTGAAGCATTGGGGTGATATAAGAGACTTTTTGTACTGTATTATTGAATTTGGAAATCTAAAGAAAGAGAATGGTGAATTAGTCTCTGATTTCAATAAAAGGTTCAATAGGATGTACAGTAAAATACCAGCCGAGATAAAACCCACGAATGCCTCTGCCAAAATCACATATGCAAATTCATTTGATTCAAAATTATGTCTGTTGTTGAGAGAAAGAAGGTCACCTACACTATCTCTGATGCAAGATTCTGCCCTTGAAGTGGAATCAAATATATTGGCTTCTCATAAGTTAAAGGGAAACACGGATAGAAGAAATCCTAGAGATGAAGCTTCTTCTTCATCCAATACTAATCCAAAATTAGATAAGATGGCTAAAATGTTAGAGACTTTAACTTCTGAGATGTCTAAACTTAAAATTGAAAACAAGCAGCCTCTCAAGGGAAGGGGTACTTAGGATTATGCACACAGAAATGCTAATCAGAATCCAAACAACTTCAGGAGAGGTAATCAACAAGTGCAAATTTTACAGAGAGAGAGAAATCCTATTGAAGATCAGAAGATAAGGCTCCCCTTCAAAATGCTGTGATGGACAAAGATGAAGAATATTTTCAAGAAGGTGAAGAGGATAACATTCACTGCGTTGGGGATGACACAGGGAAATCTTATTTGACATTGCATGACTATCAAGCAACATTAATGACTGAACAAATAGATGAAAATTCTGCTGATAACACTCTTTTTCAAATAGAAGAGAAGAACAAATATAATCTCAGATCTAAGTCTAATACTGCCCAACAGAGTGCACCAACTTCTCCTAATAAGATTATTGTCCCTGTCAAGCAAAAAGAGCAAATACCAGAAAATCAACAGACAACCCCTTCAAATGGGAAAAAACCAGTTCCTCCAAAGAAGGATGCTATTCCTTCCAAGCAAAAGGAGCAAACAAATCAGACCCCTAAGGACCAACAAAGTGTTTTGAAAGTGCCTTCCAATGAGGTAAAATTTTCTAATAAAGCCTCTTATTCTTTTAATTTTGAGGTTGAAATATAGAAAATCAAAATCCCCATTCCTTTAGTTGAGTTGATGAAAAATGAAGCATTCAAGAAAGATATCCTCAAAACTCTTGATCCCAAGTCCATATCTTCCTCTGCTGATATTCTTAACATATATGATGGCAAGCCAACCATTGTTTTAGGCCAAATGATAGAAGATAGAGATGAAAATGTCCACCTTTTTATATCTCTCCGAACATTCATGACAAAACATTACATAACTGCCTATTAGACTCTGGAGCCTCTCACAACTTAATGCCAAAGGCAGTTATGGATGAGCTTGGATTAGAAATTACCAAGGCTTACCATGATCTTTTATCATTTGATTCTCGAAAAGTTAAATGTCTTGGAATGATCAAGGATTTGGCTATAACTTTGACCCAAGCATCTATGAAAACTATGGTTATGGATGTAGTGGTAGCAAATATCCCGCCCAAATTTGGATGTTTGTTATCACGATCATGGATGAAGAGGTTAGGGGGAACTCTTCAAATGGATCTCTCATATGCTACTATCCCTATTTTTGGAGGAGTAAACAAGAGATTATACAAAGAGTCATAGCTTGCCTATATTATCAGTGATGAACAAAATCCAGCCAATCATCCTATTTATTCAGTTGACATAGGTATGGGATCTTGCATATCACAAATTAATGATTCATTATCAAACTCATTATTTCTTAGGAAGCCTGCAGTTCAGTCCACAAAAGTAGCAGAAGACGACCTTTGGACCATGTTCTTTGATGGCGCTTGTACTAAAGAATCAGCGGGAGCAGGGGTGGTATTTATTTCTCCTTCAAAAGAAACCACTCACTTGTCCTTTAAACTTGATTTTAAAGTGACTAACAACATTGTAGAGTATGAGACGCTACTTTAGGGATTAAATGCAGCCAAAGAGATGAAGATTCAGAAACTACAGGTATTTGGAGATGTAGACTTAATAATTCAGCAAGTAAACAAATCCTTCCAGGCCAAACATGTTAGGCTGAAAGCCTATAGAGATAAAGTTTTGACAGTGATTCATGCTTTTTCAGATTTCAAGATTACTTATGTTCCTAGAGCCATGGATGAACTAGCTGATTCATTGGTTGTTTCAGCCTGCTCTTTCATACCTCCATTACCTCCTAAATTAAGCTATGAAGTCCAAGTAATGTATAGGCCATCACTCCCTGATAATGTAAAATTTTGAAAGGTTTTTGAGGATGATGTTGAACTCACCAGATTCCTTGCAGTAATGGATGAGTTTGCAGATTTGCAGATTGATTTGGAGAATGAACATGATGAAGAAGCTAAGAAGCCAAAGCTCAAAAGTAGAATTGGAGCACATGAAAATTTTCAATTGTCTACTAACATAATTCCTAAAGGATTGGTCCCATTAGAAAGGCTTTTTGATAATAATGATGTGGTTGTCAAATTGGAAAAGAAGGAAGAGGATTCAAATGTCTTTCAGTTTAATGTAGCCAGTGAACAAGATCCTAAATATGTCAATCTAGCTTCTCATCTGTCTGAAGAACAAAAGGTGGATTATGGTGAGTTGCTAAGAGAATTTGTTGATATCATTGCTTGGCAATACAGTGATTTGAAAAATTTCGACACTGAGATAATTCAACACAAGATTCCTCTAAACAAAGATACTAAACCATTTAGGCAGAAGCTTAGATATTTCAGCCCTATGTTGCTGCCTATAATGGAAAAAGAGATCAAAAAATTATTGGATGTTAAAATTATTATACCTCTCAGATACTCAGATTGGATTGCTAACCTTGTACCTGTCAGAAAGAAAAATGGAGAGATCTGACTCTGTGTGGATTTCAGAAATTTGAACAAGTGTTCTAGGAAAGACAACTACCCGCTGCCCAACATGGAACATATTTTGCAAAAGGTGTCAGGGTCAAGTGTGATGTCCTTTATTGATGGATTCTTCGGATACAATCAAATTGTTGTCCATCCGGATGACTGAGAAAAGACTGCCTTTACCACTCCATGGGGCACTTTCATGTATGAAAATATGCCTTTTAGACTGATGAATACCGTGGCTAGTTTCCAGAGAGCAATGGACATCACATTCATTGGAGAGAAAGACAAATTTGTTCTGATATATCTTGATGACATTACTGTTTTTTCAAGTAGCCATGAAGATCATTTACAACACTCAAGGAAGGCATTTCTAAAATGCAGAAGGTATGGCATTTCTCTTAATCCTAAGAAATCCAATTTTGCACTTAAAGAAGGGAAATTGCTTGGACATATTGTTTCAGCTGATGGGGTGAGGATTGATCCAAAGAGAATAGAAGCCATAAAAATTTTGTCTCTTCCTAGATCAAAAAAGGATATTCAGTCTTTCCTTGGAACTATAAACTTTATCAGGAAGTTCATAGCAAACTTTGCAGAGCTTACCAAGCACATCACTTGCATGTTAAGAAAGAATTATGAAGTTAGGTGGACTAAAGAAGCTAAACGCTCTTTCAATGCTATCAAAGAAGCCATTATAACAACCCCTGTTTTAATCAATCCTAACTTTGACAAGAGTTTTATATCTTTTCATTTGTTTCAAAAGATACAATTGTAGTTGTACTATTGCAGAAAAATGTTGATGAGAAGGAGCAACCAATTTCCTTCTTCAGTAAAGTCTTGAGAGATGCTGAAGTAAAGTATGAACCATTGGAAAAACAAGCATCTGCACTCATCAAGTCATTGAAAGCCTTCATGATTTACATTCTTCAAGCCGAGGTAATAGCTTATGTACCATCAAGCTCAGTTAAAGATGTGCTTATACAACCCGACATAGATGGAAAAAGGAGTAAGTGGATAGCAAAGTTAATTGAATTTGATGTTGAGATCAAGCCAACAAAATTTGTGAAAGGTCAAGGTCTTGCCAAGCTCCTTGCAGAAGAAAATTGTAAGTTGGTTGAGATAAATTTTGTGGGCATGAATGCATAAGACATTCATATTTTAGAAGACAAAGGTGGTGATAATTTAAAGGTTTCTCCTCACCTAGCTGACTGTGAATGGTACAATCACATTATTTATTTTTTGCAGAATTTATCAGTTCCTTTAGATTTGACAAAAACACAAGGGAGAGCTTTAAAGCTCAAAGCCATAAATTTCTGCATTAGTGATAACTTATTATTTTTGAAAAATACGACAGGGATACTCTTGAGGTGCATAAACCAAGAGGAATCAGCTAAAATCATGACTGAGTTTCATAATAGTGAATGTGGAGGGAATCACTATTGGAAGACTACAACTCATAAAATCCTAAGAGTTGGTTACTATTGGCCATCCTTATTTTCAGATGTGTGTCAATTTGTGAAAACATGTGACAAGTGTCAAAGGTTTGCAGGCAAACAACAACTAAAATCTCTTCCCCTCAAACCTGTTGTGGTCACAGGTCCTTTCAAGCAATGGGGTTAGGACTTCATAGGTGAAATTCATCCTCCTTTTAGCAATCAACATAAATGGATCCTTGTGGCTACTGGTTATTTTACCAAATGGATCGAGGCTATTCCTACAAGAAATGCTAATCACACTGTCATCATTAATTTTCTGCAAGAAAACATATTCTCCAGATTTGGCTGCCCTAAGAGAATAGTCACAGATAACGATACTGCGTTTAATGATAAACACTTGGTAAAATTATGTGAAGAGATGGGAATTCAGTTAGTACATTCTACTTCTTACTATACACAGGGAAATGGCTTAGCGAAATCATCAAATAAAAGCTTAGTCAGAATCATAAAGAAGTCGCTTGAACAAAATACAAAGGGATGGGATTCAAAATTGAAATTTGCTTTGTGGGTTGATAGAGTTACAAATAAAAAGTCAATTGGCACATCTCCCTTTCAGTTGGTATATGGCACTAAAGCTATCTTTCCTGTTCAACTTGCACTCCCAGTTGCAAAATTTTTACAAGAAGATGACTCTGAGCCAAATGATTTAACTAGAAGGATCCACAATTTGGCAGAGCTGCAACAAGACAAAGAAAAACTTATGGAAAAGACCGATTTACATCAAAAGAAGATGAAAGAAATTTTTGACAAAAAAGTTAAGAAACATATTTTCAAGGCAGGGGATCTGGTTTTGAAATGGGATGCAACAAGACAAGAAAAGGGAAAACATGGCAAGTTTGATGCACTCTGGACAGGTCCATTTGTCATAGCATCAACTCAGCAGAACAATACCTTTGTCCTCCAAGATCTTGCAGGTGAAGAAGTATCAGGTGGCCCATTTAATGGGCGGTTTCTGAAACTCTACTTTTCATAAGGCTTTCTTTAAAGCCTATTTATTTGTACAGATCCTTTTCAGTTTTGTTTTTCTTGTTTTGTTCAATAACCCCATGCCCAATAGAATACTGAGTAAAATCAGTGTTGATTTCAAATTGTAAATAAGGCTACTGAGTCAAACTAGGTTCTTGGAAACCTCACAGGGAGGTCTCCATCCCAGCTGGAGCCAAATGTTATCTCTCAAAATGAGTCAGTCATTTTGTTCCTTTTTTGTAGGTGATAATATGATCATAAATCAGGGTCCTGTATAATTTTTAAAGTTTAGAAGTGTCAAAATATAGGATCTAAGATGTTATCATAGAAATAAATCGATCATCAAAAGGTCTTTTCAAAAAATCAAGAAAAAAGCTTTTCACTAGCTAACATCTGTTTCAAAGTTGAAGTTAGCTGGTGAAAGTCCCAGGTTTCAACAACTAAAGTGTACTCTCAGCAGCAAGCGAGCTGGTGAAAGCGTTAACATGAGTTTTCCTCCAACGACTTCAGAAACCCAAAAAGGATACGCCGGACACACGTCATGCAATCATCATGGATAGTTAATGGACTCAAATGTGTGATGACACCTTTTCCTCACTTTTAGCAGGACATCATGATAGATTGTGCTCACGAATTTCACAGGGCAGACACAGAAGGGTTTAAAGACGTGACACATGCTTAATCATCATTGCTTAATCACAGGTTGTTTTCACCAGCGCTAACCTTTCCTTTCTAAGAAGTTTGTTGTTTTAACCGTGTGCAAAATTAGCTGGTGATTAAGTTGCAGATGGAAAGGAAGAAAGGAGGACGACTTATGAGGAAACAATTAGACAATTTATCCTTCTTGCAGTCTTATCCAGAGGTGCAGAAGCATTTTTCAGATGTAGGTTGTATGACATATGTGGAAAGGTTGCAGGAAGGTTGTCACCAGGCAATTGCAGAGGTGTTTGCAAAATCTTACGATGGAAGGAAGGCTACAGTGGGCTTGCTGGAACTAATAGTTGATGAAGCTGCCATCACTTCAACAACTGGTTTACCAAGAACATGCATAAATTGGTTTAAAACAACAGTGACCAAGAACTTGGGTTTAGATCATACCTCAAGACAAAATTCCAAAGTATAACCTGGAAGAAAAGTATCCCTGTGTCTTACCTTGAAGATGAATGGCAGGATTTTTTCAAAGGCATTCAGTTATACTTAATCTCAGAGGGAAGGTACGACAAGTTAATGTTATATCATTTTAGACTCTTAGATCACTTCACAAGGAAGGTCCTTCTAAATTTGCCTTTCTTTCTGCATAAAATCCTAACCAAGGTGTGTAATAAGATCAAATCCAAACCATTCAGTATAAAAAATGCCCTTTGTCATTATGGCTTGATTAAAATGATCATTTTAGAAGAATTGAGACAGAGAGAAAGAACTTGGTAGCATTTTCTTTTCTGGGAAGGTTTTGAGACCCAAAATCAACCTATAAATGAAAATAAGAAAGCAGGCAAGAAACAATCAACTCCTCATAGTAGCTCAAGGAGAAGAAGAGCTATCCCAAAGGCACCAGAAGACAAAAATTCAAGCATAAAGCCCAAGAAAGCTAAAAAGAAATTAGATTTTGAAACAAACTCAGAGCAATCCACAGTTAAAAATACAAATGCTCTAAATCTTCCATACACAGATTTAGACACAGAACCAGAAAAGGAATATGAAAGTCCAACCATCTAAAGTCCAAAATACTCCATGGAACCTGAACAAGAATTTGAAGTCTTTACTTCCAAAGATGAAGGTGAAACCTCAAGAAATAAGAAATCAAAGAAAACACAAAAGATCAAGGAATTGAAAGAGGTAATAGCACAACAAGAGGTTCTAGAAAGGGTGATAAAGGCAAGATACAAAGCTTTGTCAGAAAATTTTGCAAAGACCAATGTAGCATTTGAGAAGCTGGCACGTGAAAGTGTAAAAGAGAAGAAGAAAAAGAAAAATATCACAAAGGATTATAATAGTTTATGGTGGTTGGCTAAGCGCTTGAAGAGGAAAATCAAAAAATTAAAGGGAAAAATTACCACACATCCAGCTTTACAGGTGCTGGCACAGGTTGCTGTTAATTTGCAGGGAGATCAATCAAATAAAGAATGATTTGTGATGAAACAACAGTTTTGAATACAAAATTTTTCATTTTTGAAAGAAACAGAGCTTTCACCAGCATAAAAGGCGCAATTATAATCAATTAGCTGTTGAAAAGCAGAGCTTTCATCAGCTAACTAGCAAAACCTAAGGAGAAATAGCTGGTGAAACCGCAGAATAAGAATTTTGAAGATCTAAGCTTGAACATAGCGGTTTTTGGGTGATTTAAAGGATAAGAGGACATCTAAAAGATGAATCACCAAATCATAAAATATTCAGTTCAAAGACTCGTGGAGGTTTTGGAAGAGAATGTTTAATTGGTCAACTAAAGTTTCATTCACATCTGTTGAAAGT
>ML783388.1:891754-909257 GCA_009831015.1 Picea engelmannii | reverse complement strand
TGAAGATCAGAAGATAAGGCTCCCCTTCAAAATGCTGTGATGGACAAAGATGAAGAATATTTTCAAGAAGGTGAAGAGGATAACATTCACTGCGTTGGGGATGACACAGGGAAATCTTATTTGACATTGCATGACTATCAAGCGACATTAATGACTGAATAGATAGATGAAAATTCTGTTGATAACACTCTTTTTCAAATAGAAGAGAAGAACAAATATAATCTCAGATCTAAGTCTAATACTGCCCAACAGAGTGCACCAGCTTCTCCTAATAAGATTGTTGTCCCTGTCAAGAAAAAAGAGCAAATACCAGAAAATCAGCAGACAACCCCTTCAAATGGGAAAAAACCAGTTCCTCCAAAGAAGGCTGCTATTCCTTCCAAGCAAAAGGAGCAAACAAATCAGACCCCTAACGACCAACAAAGTGTTTTGAAAGTGCCTTCCAATGAGGTAAAATTTTCTAATAAAGCCTCTTATTCTTTTAATTTTGAGGCTGAAATATAGAAAATCAAAATCCCCATTCCTTTAGTTGAGTTGATGAAAAATGAAGCATTCAAGAAAGATATCCTCAAAACTCTTGATCCCAAGTCCATATCTTCCTCTGTTGATATTCTTAACATATATGATGGCAAGCCAACCATTGTTTTAGGCCAAATGATAGAAGATAGAGATGAAAGTTGTCCACCTTTTTATATCTCTCTGAACATTCATGACAAAACATTACATAACTGCCTATTAGACTCTGGAGCCTCTCACAACTTAATGCCAAAGGTAGTTATGGATGAGCTTGGATTAGAAATTACCAAGTCTTACCATGATCTTTTCTCATTTGATTCTCGAAAAGTTAAATGTCTTGGAATGATCAAGGATTTGGCTGTAACTTTGACATAAGCATCTATGAAAACTATGGTTATGGATGTAGTGGTAGCAGATATCCCACCCAAATTTGGATGTTTGTTATCACGATCATGGATGAAGAGGTTAGGGGGAACTCTTCAAATGGATCTCTCATATGCTACTATCCCTATTTTTGGAGGAGTAAACAAGAGATTATACAAAGAGTCACAACTTGCCTATATTATCAGTGATGAACAAAATCCAGCCAATCATCCTATTTATTCAGTTGACACAGGTATGGGATCTTGCATATTACAAATTGATGATTCATTATCAGACTCATTATTGCTTAGGAAGCCTGTAGTTCAGTCCACAAAAGTAGCAGAAGACGACCTTTGGACCATGTTCTTTGATGGTGTTTGTACTAAAGAATCAGCGGGAGCAGGGGTGGTATTTATTTCTCCTTCAAAAGAAACCACTCACTTGTCCTTTAAACTTGATTTTAAAGTGACTAACAACATTGCAGAGTATGAGACACTGTTTTAGGGATTAAATGCAGCCAAAGAGATGAAGATTCAGAAACTACAGGTATCTGGAGATGTAGACTTAATAATTCAACAAGTAAACAAATCCTTCCAGGTCAAACATGTTAGGCTGAAAGCCTATAGAGATAAAGTTTTGACAGTGATTCATGCTTTTTCAGATTTCAAGATTACTTATGTTCCTAGAGCCATGGATGAACTAGTTGATTCATTGGCTATTTCAACCTACTCTTTCATACCTCCATTACCTCCTAAATTAAGCTATGAAGTCCAAGTAATGTATAGGCCATCACTCCCTGATAATGTAAAATTTTGAAAGGTTTTTGAGGATGATGCTGAACTCACTAGATTCCTTGCAGTAATGGATGAGTTTGCAGATTTGCAGATTGATTTGGAGAATGAACATGATGAAGAAGCTAAGAAGCCAAAGCTCAAAAGTAGAATTGGAGCACATGAAATTGTTCAATTGTCTACTAACAAAATTCCTAAAGGATTGGTCCCATTAGAAAGGCTTTTTGATAATAATGATGTGGCTGTCAAATTGGAAAAGAAGGAAGAGGATTCAGATGTCTTTTAGTTTAATGTAGCCAGTGAACAAGATCCTAAATATGTCAATCTAGCTTCTCATCTGTCTGAAGAACAAAAGGTGGATTATGGTGAGTTGCTAAGAGAATTTGTTGATTTTCTTGGCAATACAATGATTTGAAAACTTTCGACACTGAGATAATTCAACACAAGATTCCTCTAAACAAAGATACTAAACCATTTAGGCATAAGCTTAGATCTTTCAGCCCTATGTTGCTGCCTATAATGGAAAAAGAGATCAAAAAAGTTATTGGATGTTAAAATTATTATACCTCTCAGATACTCAGATTGGATTGCTAACCTTGTACCTGTCAGAAAGAAAAATGGAGAGATCCGACTCTATGTGGATTTCAGAAATTTGAACAAGTGTTATAGGAAAGACAACTATCTGCTGCCCAAGATGGAACATATTTTGCAAAAGGTGTCAGGGTCAAGTGTGATGTCCTTTATTGATGGATTCTCCGGATACAATCGGATTGTTGTCCATCCGGATGACCGAGAAAAGACTGCCTTTACCACTCCATGGGGCACTTTCATGTATGAAAAGATGCCTTTCAGACTGATGAATACTGGGGCTAGTTTCCAGAGAGCAATGGACATCACATTCGTTGGAGAGAAAGACAAATTTGTTCTGATATATCTTGATGACATTACTGTTTTTTCAAGTAGCCATGAAGATCATTTACAACACTCAAGGAAGGCATTTCTAAAATGTAGAAGGTATGGCATTTCTCTTAATCCTAAGAAATCCAATTTTGCACTTAAATAAGGGAGATTGCTTGGACATATTGTTTCAGCTGATGGGGTGAGGATTGATCCAAAGAGAGTAGAAGCCATAAAAAATTTGTCTCTTCCTAGATCAAAAAAGGATATTCAGTCTTTCCTTGGAACTATAAACTTTATCAGGAAGTTCATAGCAAACTTTGCAGATCTTACCAAGCACATCACTTGCATGTTAAGAAAGAATTATGAAGTTAGGTGGACTGAAGAAGCTAAATGCTCTTTCAATGCTATCAAAGAAGCCATTATAACAACCCCTGTTTTAATCAATCCTAACTTTGACAAGGAGTTTTATATCTTTTCATTTGCTTCAAAAGATACAATTGCAGTTGTACTATTGCAGAAAAATGTTGATGAGCAGGAGAAACCGGTTGCCTTCTTCAGTAAAGTCTTGAGAGATGTTGAAGTAAAGTATGAACCATTGGAAAAACAAGCATCTGCACTCATCAAGTCATTGAAAGCCTTCAGGATTTACATTCTTCAAGCCAAGGTAATAGCTTATGTACCATCAAGCTTAGTTAAAGATGTGCTTATACAACCCGACATAGATGGAAAAAGGAGTAACTGGATAGCAAAGTTAATTGAATTTGATGTTGAGATCAAGCCAACAAAATTTGTGAAAGGTCAAGGTCTTGCCAAGCTCCTTGCAGAAGAAAATTGTAAGTTGCTTGAGATAAATTTTGTGGGCATGAATGCAGAAGACATTCATATTTCAGAAGACAAAGGTGGTGATAATTTAAAGGTTTCTCCTCACCTAGCTGACTATGAATGGTACAGTCACATTATTTATTTTCTGCAGAATTTATCAGTTCCTTTAGATTTGACAAAAACACAAGGGAGAGCTTTAAATCTCAAAGCCATAAATTTCTGCATTAGTGATAACTTATTGTTTTGGAAAAATCCGACAGGGATACTCTTGAGGTGCATAAACCAAGAGGAATCAGCTAAAATCATGATTGAGTTTCATAATAGTGAATGTGGAGGGCATCACTATTGGAAGACTACAACTCATAAAATCCTAAGAGCTGGTTACTATTGGCCATCCTTATTTTCAGATGTGTGTCAATTTGTGAAAACATGTGACAAGTGTTAAAGGTTTGCAGGCAAACAACAACTAAAATCTCTTCCCCTCAAACCTGTTGTGGTCACGGGTCCTTTCCAACAATGGGGTTTGGACTTCATATGTGAAATTCATCCTCCTTCTAGCAATCAACATAAATGGATCCTTGTGGCTACTGATTATTTTACCAAATGGATCGAGGCCATTCCTACAAGAAATGCTAATCACACTGTCATCATTAATTTTCTGTAGGAAAACATATTCTCCAGATTTGGCTACCCTAAGAGAATAGTCACAGATAACGTTGCTGCGTTTAATGATAAACACTCGGTAAAATTATGTGAAGAGATGGGAATTCAGTTAGTACATTCTACTTCTTACTATACACAGGGAAATGGCTTAGCGGAATCATCAAATAAAAGCCTAGTCAGAATCATAAAGAAGTTGCTTGAACAAAATACAAAGGGATGGGATTCCAAATTGAAATTTGCTTTGTGGGTTGATAGAGTTACAAATAAAAAGGCAATTGGCACATCTCCCTTTCAGTTGGTATATGGCACTGAAGCTATCTTTCCTGTTCAACTTGCACTCCCAGTTGCAAAATTTTTACAAGAAGCTGATTCCGAGTCAAATGATTTAACTAGAAGGATCCACAATTTGGTAGAGCTGCAACAAGAAAAATTTATGGAAAAGACCGATTTACATCAAAAGAAGATGAAAGAAATTTTTGACACAAAAGTTAAGAAATATATTTTCAAGGCAAGGGATCTGGTTTTGAAATGGGATGCAGCAAGACAGGAAAAGGGAAAACATGGCAAGTTTGATGAACTCTGGACAGGTCCATTTGTCATCGCATCAGCTCAGTAGAACAATACCTTTGTCCTCCAAGATCTTGCAGGTGAAGAAGTATCAGGTGGCCCATTGAATGGGCAGTTTCTGAAACTCTACTTTTCATAAGGCTTTCTTTAAAGCCTATTTATTTGTATAGATCCTTTTCAGTTTTGTTTTTCTTGTTTTGTTCAATAACCCCATGCCCAATGGAATACTGAGTAAAAGCAGTGTTGATTTCAAATTGTAAATAAGGCTATTGAGTCAAACTAGGTTCTTGGAAACCTCACAGGGAGGTCTCCATCCCAGTTGGAGCCAAATGTTATCTCTCAAAATGAGTCAGTCATTTTGTTCCCTTTTTGTAGTTGATAGTATGATCATAAATCAGGGTCCTGTATAATTTTTAAAGTTTAGAAGTGTCAAAATATAGGATCTAAGATGTTATCATAGAAATAAATCGATCATCAAAAGGTCTTTTCAAAAAATCGAGAAAAAAGCTTTTCACCAGCTAACATCTGTTTCAAAGTTGAAGTTAGTTGGTGAAAGTCCTAGGTTTCAATAGCTAAAGTGTACTCTCAGTAGCAAGCGAGATGGTGAAAGCATTAACACGAGTTTTCCTCCAATGACTTCAGAAACCCAAAAAGGATATGCCGGACACACGTCATGCAATCATCATGGATAGTTAATGGACTCAAATGTGTGATGACACCTTTTCCTCACATTTAGCAGGACATCATGATAGATTATGCTCACAAATTTCACGGGGTAGACACATAAGGGTTTAAAGACGTGACACATGCTTAATCATCATTGCAACCAGAGGGTAAAAGTACCAGTTGGCTGACAACATCAAATCAAATCACTATTTCCCATTTTAAATTCACGACGTTTGAAAAATTCTATTATGGGGTTTCATATTTCATCAATAACATAGGTTGTTTTCACCAGCGCTAACCTTTCCTTTCTAAGAAGTTTGTTGTTTTAACCGTGTGCAAAATTAGCTGGTGATTAAGTTGCAGATGGCAAGGAAGCAAGGAGGATGACTTATGAGGAAAGAATTAGACAATTTATCCTTCTTGCAGTCTTATCCAGAGGTGCAGAAGCGTTTTTCAGATGTAGGTTGTATGACATATGTGGAAAATTTGCAGGAAGGTTGTCGCCAGGCAATTGCAGAGGTGTTTGCAAAATATTACGATGGAAGGACGGCTACAATGGGCTCGCTGGAACTAATAGTTGATGAAGCTGCCATCGCTTCAACAATTGGTTTACCAAGAACAAGCATAAATTGGTTTAAAACAACAGTGACCAAGAACTTGGGTTTAGATCATACCTCAAGACAGAATTCCAAAGTATAACCTGGAAGAAAAGTATCCCTGTGTCTTACCTTGAAGATGAATGACAAGATTTTTTCAAAGGCATTCAGTTATACTTAACCTCAGAGGGCAGGTACGACAAGTTAATGTTATATCATTTTAGACTCTTAGATCACTTCACAAGGAAGGTCCTTCTAAATTTGCCTTTCTTTCTGCATAAAAGCCTAACCAAGGTGTGTAATAAGATCAAAGACAAACCATTCAGTATAAAAAATGCCCTTTGTCATTATGGCCTGATTAAAATGATCATTTTAGAAGAATTGAGGCAGAGAGAAAGAACTTGGTAGCATTTTCTTTTCTGGGAAGGTTTTGAGACCCAAAATCAACCTATAAATGAAAAGAAGAAAGCAGGCAAGAAACAATAAACTCCTCAGAGTAGCTCAAGGAGAAGAAGAGCTATCCCAAAGCCACCAGAAGACAAAAATTCAAGCATAAAGCCCAAGAAAGCTAAAAAGAAATTAGATTTTGAAACAAACTCAGAGCAATCCACAGTTAAAAAGACAAATGCTCTAAATCTGCCATACACAGATTTAGACACAGAACCAGAAAAGGAATATGAAAGTCCAACCATCTAAAGTCCAGAGTACTCCATGGAACCTGCACAGGAATTTGAAGTCTTTGCTTCCAAAGATGAAGGTGAAATCTCAAGAAATAAGAAATCAAAGAAAACACAGAAGATCAAGGAATTGAAAGAGGTAATAGCACAACAAGAGGTTCTAGAAAGGGTGATAAAGGCAAGATAGAAAGCTTTGTCAGAAAATTTTGCAAAGACCAATGTAGCATTTGAGAAGCTGGCATGTGAAAGTGTAAAAGAGAAGAATAAAAAGAAAAATATCACAAAGGATTATAATAGTTTATGGTGGTTGGCTAAGCGCTTGAAGAGGAAAATCAAAAAATTAAAGGGAAAAATTACCACACATCTAGATTTACAGGTGCTGGCACAGGTTGCTGTTAATTTGCAGGGAGATCAATCAAATAAAGAATGATTTGTGATGAAACAACAGTTTTGAATACAAAAGTTTTCCTTTTTGAAAGAAACAGAGCTTTCACCAGCATAAAAGGCGCAATTATAATCAATTCGATGTTGAAAAGCAGAGCTTTCATCAGCTAACTAGCAAAACCTATGGAGAAATAGCTGGTGAAACCGCAGAATAAGAATTTTGAAGATCTAAGCTTGAACATAGTGGTTTTTGGGTGATTTAAAGGATAAGAGGACATCTAAAAGATGAATCACCAAATCATAAAATATTCAGTTCAAAGACTCGTGGAGGTTTTGGAAGAGAATGTTTAATTGGTCAACTAAAGTTTCATTCACATCTGTTGAAAGTGTTTCGACTACTGAAGACATGTGTCCTTTCCTCCATGACACATCAAAAACATAGCAAGGATGAAGACCAGATGTTGAAGACAAACTTTGAAGATAGTTCGATCCATAAGTAACCGGATTTAGTTTAGCTTATTGTACTCAGTTGTTACTCTGTTTTTCTATAATTAGAAATCCAGATCCAGTTTTTCAGGATATGAGACTTGTTGTAAAAGGTTATAAAAGCCTATCATTTTAATAGAAGAGGGCTCGATTTTGGATAGAAAACTATATTATGTTGTAAACAGACTTTTACTATGATAATACAAATCACAGTTTTCTCTCTCTATTGATGTCAGATTCTCATTTTCCTTCTGTACTTTTTATTAAGTTGTTTTAGCTACATAATGATTGTTATCTCATTGGTTAGCTCATAACTTGATATTAAGTTGCTTATCATTGTTTATTAAACCTTACACTTTGTATTCAGTTTATAAACATTGTTTTCTCACCCACTGAAAGCTATCATCTGATCATTAATCCTTGAGAGCACTGGTTTATTTGATTTTCATTTTTGCTGTCTGAATGCCATACTGTAATTGAGTTATCCCATTGATCCACACATACATACACACAAAAACATTTTTTCTTCAAGTTACCAAGCATCTTTGACCTACAACCTCAAAGAGTTTATTGGAACGATAACATAAACAATTCGAGAAATAATTCACGAAAAAGTATCTGTCAGAGAAATACATGGATGTGAAGACTAATTAGTTCTATGAACTCAGGTTGGGAAAACTCAACATAGATGAATATGTCAATAAATTCCTTGAGCTACTGAGGTATGTACCCTACATAAAGGATGAAAAGGTAAAAGTGCAACAATTTATTAGTGGGTTACCTTAGACCTATCGAGACAGGATTGAGTTTTACGAACCAAAGACCTTAGAAGAGACCATCTAGAAGGCAAGGTATTGTTATGAACAATTTAGGAGTAAGGCATGAACTCACGAGGACTGGAGGAAGAAGAGTAGTTCGGGATTCAAGAAGAAGGGGTTTAAATCCTCAAGATTTAAGAACTATGGGAAGGGTTCTAGGATGAACCTTCTTACTAGAAGTGTGTATCAATAAAATTTCCCCTCTCATAGTGGAAATAAACCTTTTGAGGCAGTCCTAGGAAAGATTGATAACCCAAAGAAAGAACCCTTAAAATGTTGGGATTGTGGAGAAGAATATCGGTTGAGGGATTGTCCACACAAATTATATAAGAGTAGGAGAGTCTACAATATCCAAGAAGCTACGACCGCCAATGATGTGGCTAGGAGCATGCCACGAATTTATGCAGCCTTGGACAATAATCAAGCCGACCACCAATCTTCAGTGATGGAGATGGCAGGTATGATCGCCAACCATCTAATTTATATTTTAATTGACCCCGGTTCTAATTTGAGGTATGTGGCCCCTTAGACTGTTGATAAGTGTAAACTACAACCAATTAGACATCTTAAGCCATGGTTGGTACAACTAGCCACTATGACCAAAAGAAAAGTAGTAGAGGCCATACCAGCTTGCCAATTCATCATGGATGGATTTCCCACCAGAGCCACCCTTAACATACTTCCCCTGGGATCTTATGACTTGTTTATTGGTATGGACTGGTTGGCTGCTTATAAAACTAAGTTGGACTATTACCATAAAAATTTAAAATGTGTAAATGAATAAGGGAGAAAGATAACCCTCCAAGGAATTCAGAAGCTTGTCTCGGTGAGACAAATATCATCCCTTCAAATGAAAAAATATTGCATAAAGGAGTGTCCTTTATATGAAATACAGGTGTTGGAATTTGTTGAGGATGACAAGCCAAATCTAGAGGACCACCCCATATTAAGAGAATATAAAGATGGGTTTCTAGAAGAGGTATCAGGTCTACCTCCAAGAAGAGACATTGACTTCTCAATAGAACTTGCACCAGGAGAAGTGCCATCATCTAGAACGCCCTATAGGATGAGTACACCAAAGCTGGTTGAGCTCAAGCTACAACTAAAGGACATGATGGCCAAAGGCTACATCCGACCCATTGTATCTCTGTGGGGATCACCCGTCTTGTTTGTGAAAAAGAAAGATGACACATTCTAACTGTGCATAGATTATAGACAACTCAATAAGACAACCTTTTGGCCCTCGACCAACTTTTGAGGAAACATTTGTTGGGATTGACCACTTTTGGGACTTCGACCCAACGATCGAAGATGGAGTGCCCAGGCGGAGCTGAGATCGTGGGATTTCACTTATTTTGCGAGCTTTTGGACCCAACACGAGGTTCATTAGGGTTTATATAATGGGTTATGGGATGTTAGCCCATGGGTTTACCCATGTTTAGGCCTTTTTTTAAATGTAAAAGTATAAATAAGAAGGAATTTAATGTAGAAGTAAGTGATGTAAGTAGCTATGTGCTAAGTCAGGAGCTGAGTGAAAGAGGCAAGTAGTTCTGAGTTGCTTTATGCAACAAAACATGTATGTAAGGCTCTGTGCTTGATAGAGGAGTTGGCTCTGTGCCTTGACCTGATTTTGGGGAAGGTGGATCTAGTGTGCAGTGGGTAGATCACCTGTCTGGTGCGAAGCTTGGCTTTGTGGTTTAGTGCACAGGAGCAGAAAAATGTAAGAGATTGAAGAAGGCTAATAAAGAAGAATAAGTCGTTGGTGGACATAGCCCCACATTGGGGTGGACCATGTAAATCTTGTGTTGATGGTTTGCTTTGTGCTATAATGTTTATGTTTTGGATTTGCTTAGTGCAATGAATGTTATGAATGATAGCTAGATCTATGAATGATTAGTGCTTTGTCTATATTGAATATGATAGATTTGACTTATGTTGTTAAGTGCGATGTATATTTTGTCATTGTCACTGTGCCGATCTGTACTTAGGGTTTGATCTGTGTTGGAATAAAACTAATGAACTAATGTGAGTTGCTCCTAAGCACTCTGCGAAGTGTTATAATCATAGTTTTGTGTCCCATATTGGTTACAAACACTTGAGTCCTGTAACCCTGCTTGCCTCTACCTCAGGTGAGACTGCATCTGCTTCATAGGTGTTGCCGAAAGGGATGGTAGTTAGGTTGTTGTTGGTGCTCTATTGAAGCGTTGAACCCTGGGTCTGCCCCTATGACAACAAATGGTTCCATTACCGAGACCTGAAACTGTGATTACTGGGAACTGAAAGAAAAGAGAGGCTTTGTGCGTAGATCTGTTGCTGTAGTGCGCAATATTCTACTTGGCTTGCGAAGCTCTGTGCTAAGAAATAAACTCGATCTGAAGAAAAGAGGTAAGATCTTGAAAGAGGTAAATCTTTATGATTTGATAAGAGTAAGATAAGTGGAATTTATTTATTTATTTATTTATTGTTTCGAAAGTATGAATCTAGGTATGTTTGATAGATTATGTCCTAGTTTGAAAGCTAGGGTACAGTTAGAATAAATAGTTGATCTTAATGAATTTGATAGAAATAGAGAAACATATGTTATCCCTATGCATAGAAAGAATTTTTGGACTAATAAGTGGATGTAGGAACCTAGAAAGAATTTTTGCAGATTGCAGGTCCATCATTGTGATCCCAATGCACAGTACAAGAGAAGTTGGGGAACGTATAAGAGAAAAAGAGGTTTGAGACTATGCTATAACTGCAAAAGACCGAGACATATTGCTAAGGAATGCCCTGGTGCATGTCCTATTTGTCTTTTTTGTAAAATTGTTGGTCATGAAGTTGAGGATTGCCCAAGGATGATTGCTAAAGTAGAACAAATGAATATGAGTCAAGAGAATAAGAGCATGTTAGAGAAAGAATCAGAGAAATCTCACACTATGTTAGTACAATTAAAATAAGTAGTGGATGATCACAATGATGTCAGTTTATCAGAGATCTTGAAAGAAAAACAACGCATAAGTACAAGAATAGGAGACTTCGACATAGACTGTGTCTTGGATGAAGAGACACAAGTGAACATTATGACAGAAAGCACTTGGGATATTTTGGGAAAGCCTACTATGGTACCTTAACTGGGAAGGATTGGCTTGTTTAAAGGAAAGTTGATAACCCTATGTGGAAGAGTTACTAAGGTACTTGCTATCATCCATGGAACATCGACTCAAGAAGAATTTGAAGTTATTAGGTTTGTTGAGAACAACGCCCCTTTTCCTCTTTTTTTAGGAATGACTTGGATCGATAAGGATCAAATCATAAAGCAGAGGAAGAAGCTATAGAAAAGAAAAATCAAGAACTAAGTGATTCCATAGCTAGAATAATAGATCGACCGATGAAAGAATGAGAAGTTGAGTCAAAGCAACAAAATGCAAGAGAATTAGCTATTGAGGTTGAAACAACGCAATAAGGTTTGAAGGACCTATCCATGCATTAAAGAAGAATACCCACCTTGGAGTTAATAAGAGAAAATGTATTACCTTTGAACCCTTTAAAACCTCATCAACAACACGAAGCTACTACACTAAGGGAAGATAAGAATAAGAATGGAAAGAAGAATCCAGAGACTCATATCATAGGAAAGAAGGCAAGGAAGCTCAGTAAGAAAAAAACCAAGTTAGAAAAACTATAGGAAGTTCCAGAGAAGACTTCGCAGGAGGCAGGCTTGTAGGCTCTGAATCTTGTCGAAACAACAGAACCACACAGAATGGGACTTCGCCTCGACGAAGCTATATGACTGTTGGAGGAGCTTCGACCGTTAGAGCGATGCTCAGAATGGCTAGGAAACACATTAATGGGCGACTAGATTGCATTTGAGATGTTGAGACCGTGCCCTAACAGACTGATTTGTATTGATTGAGGCATTCCTGCCCATTAGAGGAATCCGTTATGACACTTGCTTATTTAACCCGTCGAACGTTGTGCTGAGACCACTTTTTTCCACCCGTGATTATTCGAGCTAATAGATAAGTGATTATGTGTATCGAATTGTGCTATAAGACCTCACCATATGTTGTTTACCCTGCTATTTGCTTACCTACCTTGACTTATTTTTCAACCGTGAGAATGTCGACCAAGCTCATCCAGTTAGAGAAATCCGTTGAAGAAGTTCTGAAGAAGTTTATGGCTGATAAAGCTATGTCTAAGAGAGTACAAGCATCGTCAACCAGAGGACTGTAGGCTTCCCCCTCGACTGGACGACATTCGGGCCGAACTAACCCTGCTACTGAGAAGCGAAGTAAGCATCGTGATGATCTGGCTAATGCGAAGCAGATCCCGTCGATCTTACCCAATTACATCCTGCCTTTGGCTGGTGCGGTTAACGCGACAACATTCCATGGGGCTTCGAGTATACTTTGATCACTGCGTACATCCCAAAGGGGATACGCATAGAAAGAAGCCAGTTTGGATAGATCCCAGCCTTGAAGAGCAATGATTTCAACCTTGGTGATAGAAAGAACTACGAAATGCTCGCGCCCCATAGATATCTGATGAAGACGACTGGGAAGAAACCTTGCATCGTCTCCCAGCCTTGGATAAAGGATCTCATGCAGTCCACGACACTCAATGTGATGAAGATCCCTCACTTTGGCCGACATCAGGAGGTTAACGCTTGCATTAAACTCCTCTTGTCATGCTATCATGGAGGATACATGTCGCTCGATAGGTGCATTACTGTGGATTCGACGCTGATCCACTTGATCACAGGACTGAACATTTAGGGCCCCGACCCTCAACAGTTCTACCCAGGGAAGACCTCAGATCATTTACTGGCACAACACATTAAGGAGGCATATGATGAAGTTGAGAAGGGAAAGCGAGGCTACAAGGTAGCCTCCATCCAGGATGGTGCAATGCACCTAGCTTGTCAGCTCATAGCTGGCAAGCTCATCTGAAAGAACCACCCCATGCAGGTCACTAGGTTCATGGTGGACCTAGCAAGAAAATGTGTGGATGGGATGCAAATGAATTGGGTGAGCTACCTCATCAACGAGCTCGAGAAATACTACCGCGAAGCACAGGATCAAGGATACGAGTTCCATTTTAGCTGGTTGCTAGTGTTGATCACATTTGTTGTTGGAAAATGTCGGAAGGAGCAGCCTTCCCAGAGATAGAACCATCGGAGGAAGTTCATCGAAATCTCCTTGGTCACCTGGGCTGAGCATGTCGGACAGACCAACGCGAAGAAGAAGAAGAAAAAAGAGGAAGTTCAAAACATAGAAATTGATGAGGAGAGCAACACATCAAAAGAAAGTAGACCTGACTCACCCGAAGGAGGAGGAGGAGGAGACAAAGTAAATCAAGGAGGAGATGAAGTAAATCAAGAAGGAGGAGGGGAAGAAGGAGAAAATCAAGGAGAAGGTGAAGTTACACCACCGAAGGATCCCCCTACTGAGGCTAAAACATCAAAGAAGAGGAAGGTTTCTCCGCAGAAACCCTCAGCAAGAAAGAAGACCCACACCATTAAGCCCTAGATGGAGGCTACCCTCACAGAAGATGATATAAGCCTAATCCACGGAGAGATGGAAGATGCGTTCGAGGACCTATTATAGAGATATGGCATAAAGAAGGAGGAGATGTATGTAAGAGTTGAGAAGGAAATGCAAGAAATTTAGTGAGCCATTCAATTGAGCCATGCAGTATCTACTGTGCCTTCCTCATCGAAAATTGTAGAGTTGGGGGATGAACTCGCCCAACTTAGAAGATTGGCAGATGCAATAGAGGCTCAACTTTAGTGAGTCCAAGAAGAAAAGGAGCATGCTATAGAATCCCTGAAGAAAGAGAAAGAGGAGATCTCAGAGCAACTGCGAGTTGTGCGGTACTATGTAACCATGTATGAAAACGAGAGAGATGAGTTTTGGGCAATGCTTGAGGGAGACAAAATAGAGATAGAGAAGGAAAAGGACTAGCTCTTGTAGAGCATGCTGCAGTCAAGGAAGTGGTAAGAAAAGAACTTCGCTTTGTGCCAGGCTCGAAATAGGAGGAACACAAAGCAATTGAGGTCCAAGTGACGAAGCTCACTGAGGCCATCCAACAGCTTCAAGCAAGGGTAACAGAGTTGGAGCTTCAAGTAGTACCAAGCACTCCACATGAAGTGCATGACCAGAGGGAGGAAGCCGCTAAGAGTGCAGTTGGAAGGATCAAGATCCTCGCCTTAGAATGCAAGAAGCTAAGTGACAAAAGCGTGCAAACCTATGAACGCCTCACATAAGACCCCGAGCTTAGGAAGTTGGAAGCACAACTACATGAGGTGCAACAACATGCACTAACAGTACAAGCGTAGATGAAGTCACTCATTGTGGTCGAGAGAATTAAGAGATCACAAGAACAACATGCAACCCAACAATAGATTACTAACATTGAGAGCATAGTCATGGAGGTCACACAGAGGCTACAACCAGTGCAGGAGGAAGCCTGTGCGATGTTTGAAGAGATTGAAGGGCAAGGAGTGCAATTGGACCAAGTAGTTGCGACAGTGGAACAATGCCTGGAAGGGCCTGTTACAGAGAAAATGATCATGGAGTTCACTAAGCAGGAAGAACCAAGTCGAGGCAGATCGAACTAGGCTCGAGGCCTTCAAAGCAGCACTGCCTAGATTTGAGTGACTCAGGATGAGTCACAAGTGAGTGTTGGGGGCCTGTTGGCCCTCGACCAAGTTTTGAGGAAACATTGGTTGAGATTGACCACTTTTGGGACTTCGACGCAGTAGTCGAAGATGGAGCGCCCAGGAAGAGCTGAGATTGCGGGATTTCACTTATTTTGTGGGCTTGTGGACCCATCATGGGGTTCATTAGGGTTTATGTAATGGGTTATGGGATGTCACCCCATGGGTTTACCCATGTTTAGGCATTTTTGTAAATGTAAAAGTATAAATAAGAAGGAATGTAATGTAGAAGTAAGTAATGTAAGTAGCTATGTGCTAAGTCAGGAGCTGAGTGCAAGAGGCAAGTAGTTCTGAGTTTCTTTGTGTAACAGAACATGTATGTAAGGTTCTGTGCTTGATAGAGGAGTTGGCTCTGTGCCTTGACCTAATTTTGGGGAAGGTGGATCTGGTGCGTAGTGTGCAGATCACTTGTCTAGTGCGAAGCTTGGCTCTGTGGCTTAGTGCATAGGAGAAGACAAAGGTAAGAGATTGAAGAAGACTAATAAAGAAGAAGAAGTCATTGGTGGACGTAGCCCCACACTGGGGTGAACCACGTAAATCATGTGTTGATGGTTTGCTTTATGCTATAATGTTTATGTTGTGGATTTTCTTAGTGCAATGAATTTTATGAATGATAGATAGATCTATGAATGCTTAGTGCTTCGTCTATATTGAATATGATAGATCTGACTTATGTTTCTAAGTGCGATGTATATTTTGTCATTGTTACTATGTCGATCTGTACTAAGGGCTTGATTTGCGGTGTGAATAAAACTAATGAACTAATGTTAGTTTCTCCTAAGTACTTTACGAAGTGTTATAATCATAGATCTGTGTCCCAGTTTGGTTACAAACACTTGAGTCCTATAACCCCCTGCCTCTACCTCGAGTGAGACTGCATTTGCTTCACAGGTGTTGTTGAAAGGGTCGGTAGTTAGGGTTTTGTTGGTGCATTGTTGAAGCGTTGAACCCTGGGTCTACCCCTATGCCAACACAATCATAAAGAACAAGTACCCCTTACCAAGAATCGATGACTTGTTCGACCAATTGGGAGGTTCTTCCATTTTCTCGAATATTGACTTAAGGTCTGGATACCTTCAGGACGAGGTACAGTCACTATGAATTTGTGGTGGTGCCATTTGGGTTAACCAATGCCCCCGCCACTTTTATGTGCTTGATGAATAATGTACTCAACAAATTTCTTGACAAATTTGTATTGGTTTTCATTGATGATATCCTAATCTACTCCAAGAACAGAGAGGAACACAAAGAACATCTTAGAATCGTACTTCAAGTACTAATAGAGCATTATCTCTATGCTAAGTTTAGCAATTGCGACTTCTCCCAGAAGCAAGTCCATTACTTAGGCCATGCTATTTCTAAAGAAGGGGTGGTAGTAGATCCTAACAAGATCATATCTATTATGGAATTACCTACCCCAAAGGATGTATCTGATATCAGATCCTTCATGGGATTAGCAGGATACTATAGAAGGCTCATAATAGGGTTTTCCAAGATTGGTTGTCCAATCACTGCCCTTCAGAAAAAGGGGGTTAAATTCACTTGGACATCAAAATGTGAAGAAAGATTTCAGGAACTCAAATACCTCCTGAACCATGCACCCATGCTGAAGATTGCAGACCCTGATAATGATTTCCTCGTGTGTACAGATGCCTGCAAGGAAGGACTCAGAGGAGTCCTTATGTAGGAGGGATGTGTAATTTGCTACGTGTCTAGGAAATTGAATGAGCATAAAATCAATTGTTTGACCCATGAGCTAGAGTTGGCTGCCATAGTACATTCTTTAAAAATGTGGAGGCATTACCTCCTAGGTAGGATATTTTTTCTTATGAAATAACATTATGGGTTGAGGCCCCTGTTTGATCAACCAAAACTCAATTCCAGGCAAGCTAGGTGGATGGTTCTCCTTAGTGAGTTTGATTTCGAAATCAAACACATCAAAGGAAAGGAAAATAGGGTGGTCAATGCCCTTAGCAGAAGCATAAAAATGATTCACCTGGCAGTGGTAAGAACTTGTGAAACGGATGTCAGGGAAAGAGTCAGGAATGCACAAGAAACAAATGCATTCTTGAAGATCCTGACCTCATACCTAAGGTAAGAGCCTACAGGGATAAAGTATGAAGGCTACTAGATGCTCGATGGAGGCATGCTGACCTACATAAACATATTGTATGTTCCAAACTGTGACAACTTGAAGTGGTTCATAATGGATGAACTACATAATTGACCATATACTGGTCACCAAGGATATCAGAAAATGATCACGACCACTAGGAAACAATTCTATTGGCATGGATTGAAGAAAGACATAGTTGACTATCTAGCTAAGTGCCTAGAATTCCATCAAGTTAAGGTAGAAAACTGGTACCCAACATGGTTGTTACAACCCCTACCCATCCTAGAATGGAAATGGGAAACCATCTCCATGGATTTCATCACCAGATTACCAAAATCGACCAAGCAAAATGATGCCATCATGGTCATGGTGGACAAACTGAGTAAGTCTGCTCACTTCGTTCCTGTCAAGTCAACTTGAAAGGCAATAGATATT
>ML783388.1:863573-884582 GCA_009831015.1 Picea engelmannii | reverse complement strand
GGTTTTTGGGTGATTTAAAGGATAAGAGGACATCTAAAAGATGAATCACCAAATCATAAAATATTCAGTTCAAAGACTCGTGGAGGTTTTGGAAGAGAATGTTTAATTGGTCAACTAAAGTTTCATTCACATCTGTTGAAAGTGTTTCGACTACTGAAGACATGTGTCCTTTCCTCCATGACACATCAAAAACATAGCAAGGATGAAGACCAGATGTTGAAGACAAACTTTGAAGATAGTTCGATCCATAAGTAACCGGATTTAGTTTAGCTTATTGTACTCAGTTGTTACTCTGTTTTTCTATAATTAGAAATCCAGATCCAGTTTTTCAGGATATGAGACTTGTTGTAAAAGGTTATAAAAGCCTATCATTTTAATAGAAGAGGGCTCGATTTTGGATAGAAAACTATATTATGTTGTAAACAGACTTTTACTATGATAATACAAATCACAGTTTTCTCTCTCTATTGATGTCAGATTCTCATTTTCCTTCTGTACTTTTTATTAAGTTGTTTTAGCTACATAATGATTGTTATCTCATTGGTTAGCTCATAACTTGATATTAAGTTGCTTATCATTGTTTATTAAACCTTACACTTTGTATTCAGTTTATAAACATTGTTTTCTCACCCACTGAAAGCTATCATCTGATCATTAATCCTTGAGAGCACTGGTTTATTTGATTTTCATTTTTGCTGTCTGAATGCCATACTGTAATTGAGTTATCCCATTGATCCACACATACATACACACAAAAACATTTTTTCTTCAAGTTACCAAGCATCTTTGACCTACAACCTCAAAGAGTTTATTGGAACGATAACATAAACAATTCGAGAAATAATTCACGAAAAAGTATCTGTCAGAGAAATACATGGATGTGAAGACTAATTAGTTCTATGAACTCAGGTTGGGAAAACTCAACATAGATGAATATGTCAATAAATTCCTTGAGCTACTGAGGTATGTACCCTACATAAAGGATGAAAAGGTAAAAGTGCAACAATTTATTAGTGGGTTACCTTAGACCTATCGAGACAGGATTGAGTTTTACGAACCAAAGACCTTAGAAGAGACCATCTAGAAGGCAAGGTATTGTTATGAACAATTTAGGAGTAAGGCATGAACTCACGAGGACTGGAGGAAGAAGAGTAGTTCGGGATTCAAGAAGAAGGGGTTTAAATCCTCAAGATTTAAGAACTATGGGAAGGGTTCTAGGATGAACCTTCTTACTAGAAGTGTGTATCAATAAAATTTCCCCTCTCATAGTGGAAATAAACCTTTTGAGGCAGTCCTAGGAAAGATTGATAACCCAAAGAAAGAACCCTTAAAATGTTGGGATTGTGGAGAAGAATATCGGTTGAGGGATTGTCCACACAAATTATATAAGAGTAGGAGAGTCTACAATATCCAAGAAGCTACGACCGCCAATGATGTGGCTAGGAGCATGCCACGAATTTATGCAGCCTTGGACAATAATCAAGCCGACCACCAATCTTCAGTGATGGAGATGGCAGGTATGATCGCCAACCATCTAATTTATATTTTAATTGACCCCGGTTCTAATTTGAGGTATGTGGCCCCTTAGACTGTTGATAAGTGTAAACTACAACCAATTAGACATCTTAAGCCATGGTTGGTACAACTAGCCACTATGACCAAAAGAAAAGTAGTAGAGGCCATACCAGCTTGCCAATTCATCATGGATGGATTTCCCACCAGAGCCACCCTTAACATACTTCCCCTGGGATCTTATGACTTGTTTATTGGTATGGACTGGTTGGCTGCTTATAAAACTAAGTTGGACTATTACCATAAAAATTTAAAATGTGTAAATGAATAAGGGAGAAAGATAACCCTCCAAGGAATTCAGAAGCTTGTCTCGGTGAGACAAATATCATCCCTTCAAATGAAAAAATATTGCATAAAGGAGTGTCCTTTATATGAAATACAGGTGTTGGAATTTGTTGAGGATGACAAGCCAAATCTAGAGGACCACCCCATATTAAGAGAATATAAAGATGGGTTTCTAGAAGAGGTATCAGGTCTACCTCCAAGAAGAGACATTGACTTCTCAATAGAACTTGCACCAGGAGAAGTGCCATCATCTAGAACGCCCTATAGGATGAGTACACCAAAGCTGGTTGAGCTCAAGCTACAACTAAAGGACATGATGGCCAAAGGCTACATCCGACCCATTGTATCTCTGTGGGGATCACCCGTCTTGTTTGTGAAAAAGAAAGATGACACATTCTAACTGTGCATAGATTATAGACAACTCAATAAGACAACCTTTTGGCCCTCGACCAACTTTTGAGGAAACATTTGTTGGGATTGACCACTTTTGGGACTTCGACCCAACGATCGAAGATGGAGTGCCCAGGCGGAGCTGAGATCGTGGGATTTCACTTATTTTGCGAGCTTTTGGACCCAACACGAGGTTCATTAGGGTTTATATAATGGGTTATGGGATGTTAGCCCATGGGTTTACCCATGTTTAGGCCTTTTTTTAAATGTAAAAGTATAAATAAGAAGGAATTTAATGTAGAAGTAAGTGATGTAAGTAGCTATGTGCTAAGTCAGGAGCTGAGTGAAAGAGGCAAGTAGTTCTGAGTTGCTTTATGCAACAAAACATGTATGTAAGGCTCTGTGCTTGATAGAGGAGTTGGCTCTGTGCCTTGACCTGATTTTGGGGAAGGTGGATCTAGTGTGCAGTGGGTAGATCACCTGTCTGGTGCGAAGCTTGGCTTTGTGGTTTAGTGCACAGGAGCAGAAAAATGTAAGAGATTGAAGAAGGCTAATAAAGAAGAATAAGTCGTTGGTGGACATAGCCCCACATTGGGGTGGACCATGTAAATCTTGTGTTGATGGTTTGCTTTGTGCTATAATGTTTATGTTTTGGATTTGCTTAGTGCAATGAATGTTATGAATGATAGCTAGATCTATGAATGATTAGTGCTTTGTCTATATTGAATATGATAGATTTGACTTATGTTGTTAAGTGCGATGTATATTTTGTCATTGTCACTGTGCCGATCTGTACTTAGGGTTTGATCTGTGTTGGAATAAAACTAATGAACTAATGTGAGTTGCTCCTAAGCACTCTGCGAAGTGTTATAATCATAGTTTTGTGTCCCATATTGGTTACAAACACTTGAGTCCTGTAACCCTGCTTGCCTCTACCTCAGGTGAGACTGCATCTGCTTCATAGGTGTTGCCGAAAGGGATGGTAGTTAGGTTGTTGTTGGTGCTCTATTGAAGCGTTGAACCCTGGGTCTGCCCCTATGACAACAAATGGTTCCATTACCGAGACCTGAAACTGTGATTACTGGGAACTGAAAGAAAAGAGAGGCTTTGTGCGTAGATCTGTTGCTGTAGTGCGCAATATTCTACTTGGCTTGCGAAGCTCTGTGCTAAGAAATAAACTCGATCTGAAGAAAAGAGGTAAGATCTTGAAAGAGGTAAATCTTTATGATTTGATAAGAGTAAGATAAGTGGAATTTATTTATTTATTTATTTATTGTTTCGAAAGTATGAATCTAGGTATGTTTGATAGATTATGTCCTAGTTTGAAAGCTAGGGTACAGTTAGAATAAATAGTTGATCTTAATGAATTTGATAGAAATAGAGAAACATATGTTATCCCTATGCATAGAAAGAATTTTTGGACTAATAAGTGGATGTAGGAACCTAGAAAGAATTTTTGCAGATTGCAGGTCCATCATTGTGATCCCAATGCACAGTACAAGAGAAGTTGGGGAACGTATAAGAGAAAAAGAGGTTTGAGACTATGCTATAACTGCAAAAGACCGAGACATATTGCTAAGGAATGCCCTGGTGCATGTCCTATTTGTCTTTTTTGTAAAATTGTTGGTCATGAAGTTGAGGATTGCCCAAGGATGATTGCTAAAGTAGAACAAATGAATATGAGTCAAGAGAATAAGAGCATGTTAGAGAAAGAATCAGAGAAATCTCACACTATGTTAGTACAATTAAAATAAGTAGTGGATGATCACAATGATGTCAGTTTATCAGAGATCTTGAAAGAAAAACAACGCATAAGTACAAGAATAGGAGACTTCGACATAGACTGTGTCTTGGATGAAGAGACACAAGTGAACATTATGACAGAAAGCACTTGGGATATTTTGGGAAAGCCTACTATGGTACCTTAACTGGGAAGGATTGGCTTGTTTAAAGGAAAGTTGATAACCCTATGTGGAAGAGTTACTAAGGTACTTGCTATCATCCATGGAACATCGACTCAAGAAGAATTTGAAGTTATTAGGTTTGTTGAGAACAACGCCCCTTTTCCTCTTTTTTTAGGAATGACTTGGATCGATAAGGATCAAATCATAAAGCAGAGGAAGAAGCTATAGAAAAGAAAAATCAAGAACTAAGTGATTCCATAGCTAGAATAATAGATCGACCGATGAAAGAATGAGAAGTTGAGTCAAAGCAACAAAATGCAAGAGAATTAGCTATTGAGGTTGAAACAACGCAATAAGGTTTGAAGGACCTATCCATGCATTAAAGAAGAATACCCACCTTGGAGTTAATAAGAGAAAATGTATTACCTTTGAACCCTTTAAAACCTCATCAACAACACGAAGCTACTACACTAAGGGAAGATAAGAATAAGAATGGAAAGAAGAATCCAGAGACTCATATCATAGGAAAGAAGGCAAGGAAGCTCAGTAAGAAAAAAACCAAGTTAGAAAAACTATAGGAAGTTCCAGAGAAGACTTCGCAGGAGGCAGGCTTGTAGGCTCTGAATCTTGTCGAAACAACAGAACCACACAGAATGGGACTTCGCCTCGACGAAGCTATATGACTGTTGGAGGAGCTTCGACCGTTAGAGCGATGCTCAGAATGGCTAGGAAACACATTAATGGGCGACTAGATTGCATTTGAGATGTTGAGACCGTGCCCTAACAGACTGATTTGTATTGATTGAGGCATTCCTGCCCATTAGAGGAATCCGTTATGACACTTGCTTATTTAACCCGTCGAACGTTGTGCTGAGACCACTTTTTTCCACCCGTGATTATTCGAGCTAATAGATAAGTGATTATGTGTATCGAATTGTGCTATAAGACCTCACCATATGTTGTTTACCCTGCTATTTGCTTACCTACCTTGACTTATTTTTCAACCGTGAGAATGTCGACCAAGCTCATCCAGTTAGAGAAATCCGTTGAAGAAGTTCTGAAGAAGTTTATGGCTGATAAAGCTATGTCTAAGAGAGTACAAGCATCGTCAACCAGAGGACTGTAGGCTTCCCCCTCGACTGGACGACATTCGGGCCGAACTAACCCTGCTACTGAGAAGCGAAGTAAGCATCGTGATGATCTGGCTAATGCGAAGCAGATCCCGTCGATCTTACCCAATTACATCCTGCCTTTGGCTGGTGCGGTTAACGCGACAACATTCCATGGGGCTTCGAGTATACTTTGATCACTGCGTACATCCCAAAGGGGATACGCATAGAAAGAAGCCAGTTTGGATAGATCCCAGCCTTGAAGAGCAATGATTTCAACCTTGGTGATAGAAAGAACTACGAAATGCTCGCGCCCCATAGATATCTGATGAAGACGACTGGGAAGAAACCTTGCATCGTCTCCCAGCCTTGGATAAAGGATCTCATGCAGTCCACGACACTCAATGTGATGAAGATCCCTCACTTTGGCCGACATCAGGAGGTTAACGCTTGCATTAAACTCCTCTTGTCATGCTATCATGGAGGATACATGTCGCTCGATAGGTGCATTACTGTGGATTCGACGCTGATCCACTTGATCACAGGACTGAACATTTAGGGCCCCGACCCTCAACAGTTCTACCCAGGGAAGACCTCAGATCATTTACTGGCACAACACATTAAGGAGGCATATGATGAAGTTGAGAAGGGAAAGCGAGGCTACAAGGTAGCCTCCATCCAGGATGGTGCAATGCACCTAGCTTGTCAGCTCATAGCTGGCAAGCTCATCTGAAAGAACCACCCCATGCAGGTCACTAGGTTCATGGTGGACCTAGCAAGAAAATGTGTGGATGGGATGCAAATGAATTGGGTGAGCTACCTCATCAACGAGCTCGAGAAATACTACCGCGAAGCACAGGATCAAGGATACGAGTTCCATTTTAGCTGGTTGCTAGTGTTGATCACATTTGTTGTTGGAAAATGTCGGAAGGAGCAGCCTTCCCAGAGATAGAACCATCGGAGGAAGTTCATCGAAATCTCCTTGGTCACCTGGGCTGAGCATGTCGGACAGACCAACGCGAAGAAGAAGAAGAAAAAAGAGGAAGTTCAAAACATAGAAATTGATGAGGAGAGCAACACATCAAAAGAAAGTAGACCTGACTCACCCGAAGGAGGAGGAGGAGGAGACAAAGTAAATCAAGGAGGAGATGAAGTAAATCAAGAAGGAGGAGGGGAAGAAGGAGAAAATCAAGGAGAAGGTGAAGTTACACCACCGAAGGATCCCCCTACTGAGGCTAAAACATCAAAGAAGAGGAAGGTTTCTCCGCAGAAACCCTCAGCAAGAAAGAAGACCCACACCATTAAGCCCTAGATGGAGGCTACCCTCACAGAAGATGATATAAGCCTAATCCACGGAGAGATGGAAGATGCGTTCGAGGACCTATTATAGAGATATGGCATAAAGAAGGAGGAGATGTATGTAAGAGTTGAGAAGGAAATGCAAGAAATTTAGTGAGCCATTCAATTGAGCCATGCAGTATCTACTGTGCCTTCCTCATCGAAAATTGTAGAGTTGGGGGATGAACTCGCCCAACTTAGAAGATTGGCAGATGCAATAGAGGCTCAACTTTAGTGAGTCCAAGAAGAAAAGGAGCATGCTATAGAATCCCTGAAGAAAGAGAAAGAGGAGATCTCAGAGCAACTGCGAGTTGTGCGGTACTATGTAACCATGTATGAAAACGAGAGAGATGAGTTTTGGGCAATGCTTGAGGGAGACAAAATAGAGATAGAGAAGGAAAAGGACTAGCTCTTGTAGAGCATGCTGCAGTCAAGGAAGTGGTAAGAAAAGAACTTCGCTTTGTGCCAGGCTCGAAATAGGAGGAACACAAAGCAATTGAGGTCCAAGTGACGAAGCTCACTGAGGCCATCCAACAGCTTCAAGCAAGGGTAACAGAGTTGGAGCTTCAAGTAGTACCAAGCACTCCACATGAAGTGCATGACCAGAGGGAGGAAGCCGCTAAGAGTGCAGTTGGAAGGATCAAGATCCTCGCCTTAGAATGCAAGAAGCTAAGTGACAAAAGCGTGCAAACCTATGAACGCCTCACATAAGACCCCGAGCTTAGGAAGTTGGAAGCACAACTACATGAGGTGCAACAACATGCACTAACAGTACAAGCGTAGATGAAGTCACTCATTGTGGTCGAGAGAATTAAGAGATCACAAGAACAACATGCAACCCAACAATAGATTACTAACATTGAGAGCATAGTCATGGAGGTCACACAGAGGCTACAACCAGTGCAGGAGGAAGCCTGTGCGATGTTTGAAGAGATTGAAGGGCAAGGAGTGCAATTGGACCAAGTAGTTGCGACAGTGGAACAATGCCTGGAAGGGCCTGTTACAGAGAAAATGATCATGGAGTTCACTAAGCAGGAAGAACCAAGTCGAGGCAGATCGAACTAGGCTCGAGGCCTTCAAAGCAGCACTGCCTAGATTTGAGTGACTCAGGATGAGTCACAAGTGAGTGTTGGGGGCCTGTTGGCCCTCGACCAAGTTTTGAGGAAACATTGGTTGAGATTGACCACTTTTGGGACTTCGACGCAGTAGTCGAAGATGGAGCGCCCAGGAAGAGCTGAGATTGCGGGATTTCACTTATTTTGTGGGCTTGTGGACCCATCATGGGGTTCATTAGGGTTTATGTAATGGGTTATGGGATGTCACCCCATGGGTTTACCCATGTTTAGGCATTTTTGTAAATGTAAAAGTATAAATAAGAAGGAATGTAATGTAGAAGTAAGTAATGTAAGTAGCTATGTGCTAAGTCAGGAGCTGAGTGCAAGAGGCAAGTAGTTCTGAGTTTCTTTGTGTAACAGAACATGTATGTAAGGTTCTGTGCTTGATAGAGGAGTTGGCTCTGTGCCTTGACCTAATTTTGGGGAAGGTGGATCTGGTGCGTAGTGTGCAGATCACTTGTCTAGTGCGAAGCTTGGCTCTGTGGCTTAGTGCATAGGAGAAGACAAAGGTAAGAGATTGAAGAAGACTAATAAAGAAGAAGAAGTCATTGGTGGACGTAGCCCCACACTGGGGTGAACCACGTAAATCATGTGTTGATGGTTTGCTTTATGCTATAATGTTTATGTTGTGGATTTTCTTAGTGCAATGAATTTTATGAATGATAGATAGATCTATGAATGCTTAGTGCTTCGTCTATATTGAATATGATAGATCTGACTTATGTTTCTAAGTGCGATGTATATTTTGTCATTGTTACTATGTCGATCTGTACTAAGGGCTTGATTTGCGGTGTGAATAAAACTAATGAACTAATGTTAGTTTCTCCTAAGTACTTTACGAAGTGTTATAATCATAGATCTGTGTCCCAGTTTGGTTACAAACACTTGAGTCCTATAACCCCCTGCCTCTACCTCGAGTGAGACTGCATTTGCTTCACAGGTGTTGTTGAAAGGGTCGGTAGTTAGGGTTTTGTTGGTGCATTGTTGAAGCGTTGAACCCTGGGTCTACCCCTATGCCAACACAATCATAAAGAACAAGTACCCCTTACCAAGAATCGATGACTTGTTCGACCAATTGGGAGGTTCTTCCATTTTCTCGAATATTGACTTAAGGTCTGGATACCTTCAGGACGAGGTACAGTCACTATGAATTTGTGGTGGTGCCATTTGGGTTAACCAATGCCCCCGCCACTTTTATGTGCTTGATGAATAATGTACTCAACAAATTTCTTGACAAATTTGTATTGGTTTTCATTGATGATATCCTAATCTACTCCAAGAACAGAGAGGAACACAAAGAACATCTTAGAATCGTACTTCAAGTACTAATAGAGCATTATCTCTATGCTAAGTTTAGCAATTGCGACTTCTCCCAGAAGCAAGTCCATTACTTAGGCCATGCTATTTCTAAAGAAGGGGTGGTAGTAGATCCTAACAAGATCATATCTATTATGGAATTACCTACCCCAAAGGATGTATCTGATATCAGATCCTTCATGGGATTAGCAGGATACTATAGAAGGCTCATAATAGGGTTTTCCAAGATTGGTTGTCCAATCACTGCCCTTCAGAAAAAGGGGGTTAAATTCACTTGGACATCAAAATGTGAAGAAAGATTTCAGGAACTCAAATACCTCCTGAACCATGCACCCATGCTGAAGATTGCAGACCCTGATAATGATTTCCTCGTGTGTACAGATGCCTGCAAGGAAGGACTCAGAGGAGTCCTTATGTAGGAGGGATGTGTAATTTGCTACGTGTCTAGGAAATTGAATGAGCATAAAATCAATTGTTTGACCCATGAGCTAGAGTTGGCTGCCATAGTACATTCTTTAAAAATGTGGAGGCATTACCTCCTAGGTAGGATATTTTTTCTTATGAAATAACATTATGGGTTGAGGCCCCTGTTTGATCAACCAAAACTCAATTCCAGGCAAGCTAGGTGGATGGTTCTCCTTAGTGAGTTTGATTTCGAAATCAAACACATCAAAGGAAAGGAAAATAGGGTGGTCAATGCCCTTAGCAGAAGCATAAAAATGATTCACCTGGCAGTGGTAAGAACTTGTGAAACGGATGTCAGGGAAAGAGTCAGGAATGCACAAGAAACAAATGCATTCTTGAAGATCCTGACCTCATACCTAAGGTAAGAGCCTACAGGGATAAAGTATGAAGGCTACTAGATGCTCGATGGAGGCATGCTGACCTACATAAACATATTGTATGTTCCAAACTGTGACAACTTGAAGTGGTTCATAATGGATGAACTACATAATTGACCATATACTGGTCACCAAGGATATCAGAAAATGATCACGACCACTAGGAAACAATTCTATTGGCATGGATTGAAGAAAGACATAGTTGACTATCTAGCTAAGTGCCTAGAATTCCATCAAGTTAAGGTAGAAAACTGGTACCCAACATGGTTGTTACAACCCCTACCCATCCTAGAATGGAAATGGGAAACCATCTCCATGGATTTCATCACCAGATTACCAAAATCGACCAAGCAAAATGATGCCATCATGGTCATGGTGGACAAACTGAGTAAGTCTGCTCACTTCGTTCCTGTCAAGTCAACTTGAAAGGCAATAGATATTTCCAACATATTCATGAAGGATATACTCATACTACATGACATGCCTAGGGAAATTGTGTCTGACAGAGACACCAAATTTACTTCAAGCTTTTGGAAATCCTTAATGGCCGGTTTTGAGACTAAATTATTGTTTAGCACAATCTATCACCCTCAAACTGATGGACAGACAGAAAGAGTAAACCAAATATTAGAAGACATGCTAAGGATGCATGTAATGCACCATTCTAAGAATTGGGAAGAATACCTACCATTGGTAGAGTTTTCCTACAACAACGGTTATCAAGAATCCTTGAAGATGAGCCCTTTTGAAGCCCTCTATGGTAGACAGTGCAAGATTCCAATCAACTGGAGTAATCCAGTGGACAAAATTACAATCGGACTTGACATGCTAAAGAAAATGGAACAACGAGTGATTCAGATAAAGCAAAATCTGAAGATTGCTCAGGATAGACAAAAACATTACATCAACAAAAAGAGAACTCCTAGAGAGTTCAAGACAGGAGACCATGTCTATCTCAGAGTTAGACCTAGGAAGAGTTCCTTGAGAATGGGAGCTTGTGCCAAGCTGGCACCTTGGTATTGTGGAACCTTTGAAGTCTTAGATAGAGTGGGACCTATAGCCTATAGGCTAGCACTTCCTCCCACAGTAAAGGCACATAATGTTTTTTCATGTTACATTATTGAAGAAATATGTACATGATTCTAATCATATAATTGACTGGTCTGTGATCCAGGTGGAGCCAGAGGGATAATTCCTGCCAGAACCTCAATCCATACTAGACATGAGGGAAACCTCACTCAGTAACTGAACCATTACATATCATGTTGACAGATAGAACATCGAGAACGATGTTCCTTTAAGGGGGAGGGAATTGTAACACCCCATTTTCCCAAGTTTGTAATTATAACTATATTGGCCAAGGAACTATGGCAAAATCAAAGGTGTGAATGTTTGATTTGATGGACCTTTGTATAAAAGGTCAATGAATGTAAATTCTATTATTTTAATAGAAAATGGATATGTGTTGCATGACTGCTGGAAAGGGGATGTGCTAAGAGAGACCACAAATGCTATGAAAAGGTGGTGGAGGGGACCAGGAATGGTTGCGTTAACCTCCATCGAACCAATACTTTACTGGATTTAATTGCTCAGGATCAAAACAACACTCTAACCCAGGAATGAATTACGGTTAGGCTGGTAGGTGGGAAGACCTCCTCAAGAGTTAATGAGGGGATGGGAAAGAACGCCCATATGTAACGCTTCCAGACCTAACCACTGACTGGGAATTCGAGCCACACACAATCTTGCTGAGGAAGGAAAGAAAGGAAGTGTGGTGGGCAGAGGAAGACCTGCAAAGAGTGCAAAGAGGAGAGCCTAAGCTCTCGGGTCCGAGGAAAAACTTAGAAAAATTGGAGTGAGTTATGATCCCATAAAATAGAGATTGATCCAGGAGAAGGAGAGTAACCTTCATCCCTATCTATTTCTGTATTGGGAGAAGGAGAGTAACCTTCATCCCTAAATTCCATTGAGCCGGAAGAAATATATTGAATCTCAAAGCATCGTGGTCTAAGCTCAGGTGTGGCCAGTGGTGAATATATTAGGAGTGACTGAGCCTATGGTTGGGTGGAAACGAGCACCCTTTTCAGCAGTTGTATCATGCCTTATGGTTCTGATAAGTGTTTTCATGCCTTGTGCTATGAATTGGAAATAATGGATGCATGCGTATATTTATGTGTCTATAAATGTTTTTTGCATTGAAATGATTAATTTATGAGTATGGGTTTGTTCCCTTGAGAACTTATGCTTCTGCTTGATTTTCCATATGCTCCAATTTAATCCATCGAAGGTGTTTCTCCCCAGGAAATTACATCACAGTCCCAAAGTCGGAGCAAGCCTCTTAGCACTTCTATTGTCTCGGTAATCTCACGAGTTTACCTTGCCCTATTGCAGAGCTTAAAGTTCTGCAAGTTAGGGAGGCATTTCTTTCAGACCAGTAGTATAAGAGACTTTGAACTTGTGCCCAAGTCCTTAACTAAAAACCCAGCTCAGAGTAGAGTTCATAGCCCAAGAGTAATCTGAAGGTCCATGTGACTTGGGTCTAGGAAATCTGTGCAAAAAGGAGTTAGCTCATGAAGGTTTCAGAACTTCGAGAGTTCGAAGCTCTGAGGTGTCAAATTTCACAATAGTCAAAGTTACCCGAACTACCGGAGTAATGAGATTCGTAGATGACTTAAGAACCTGACAACGGAGATGGATGCGAGCCTTTCATCAGGAGGAGAAGCTATCCCAGTCGTCAGATCGACTAAAAGACCCACTAGAGTTAACAAGTCAAACACTAGCTGCTCGATTAAACCAATGGATGGGAATCATTGTGGAGTGCGACGGTGAAATTAGCAGACATGCTAGTTCACAGACCACAATCAACCAACATCATTGATCTCATTGGGAATGGAAGATCAACGATGAGGATTAGATAGAGTCAGGTGAGCACTTCCCAAATCACAGACATTGGACCCCACAATTAGTGTGAATCATCGATTTGTGAATGGAGATCGATGGTGGGGAATCATTGCGGAGCACGGAGGCGAAATTAGCGGATGTGCTAGTTCGTGGCCCAAAATTCACCATCGCCGTTGATCTTGTCGAGTTGGAGGATAAACAACCATGATTTGATCGAGTTGGATGAGTACTTTTCAGATTGCGAAGATTGAGCTCACTGATAAAGCGTGGGCACATTGGGGCCTCGCAATCACTGTGAACCGTCGATCGATGAACAAATCGGTATTGGCTAGATCATGACCATCAGACCTAGAAAAGTTGTTAGGTGGATAGTCGTGAGTTCCTTTGGAAATCTGCAGAGTAACAGATTCCATCTGTGCCGTCAATCTGATAATAAGGACACATGGTGAAAATCTATTGACTTCAGGTGTAAGCACTCCGAGAGAAAGCGATTCAGGAAAGGTTTAAACTACTGAAGGCCGAAGGGCCGAAGTGATTTACAGTCATCAATCTGTGGGAGACATGCATCGATGGATCATCGACTTAAGGTGTAAGCACTCTGAGATAAAGTGAGGGTGGAGAGGTTGACACTCCCGAGCCCGAAGCGCTGAAGGAGATCTGAGTTGTCCAAGCCAAAGTGACAAGTGTCGTCAGATCCTGCGCTTTGGAGGAAATTCACTTCGAGAGAAAAGGGGATGTGTTGAACAAGAAACTCCCAAAGGCCAGAGAGTTGGAGTCCATTTGAGTCGTCCATCAGCTGAGGAAAGGTGTCAACAGATCTTCCATTTTAGAAGATAGCCACTTCAGAGGAAAGTGTGGTCACAAGAGTTGAGAACTCCCGAAGTACATCATGACCATTGATTTGAAAGAGACACGCGTTAACAGATCATCGACTTCAGGTGAAATCACTCTTGGAGAAAAGGTGGTGTGAGCGTCCGGGACTATTGATCACCGAAGTCCCAAAGTGGAACTGATCTGTTGATTTAGATGGACATGTGGCGCCTGATATGGAACTGCGATTACAGAGTACTTTGGAGGAAAAAGAGTTGGAATGCTTGGAACCTATGAACACTGAAGCCCAAAGAATATCATAATCGTCGATCAGAAGGGACACGTGGCACTTGATATGTAACTCCGGGTATAGAGTAATTTGAAGGAAAAAGGTGTAGGAATGTTTGAAATTCCCCAACATCGAGGACACACGACATTAGATTGTGAACTTCAAAGGTATTCCACTCTGAAGGATTCACGTGGTGGTCGTCTTGGCGTCTGGTCAGAGCTCACGGTCATATGCAAGTATAGGGGGATGAAAGAACCTGAAGACATTAGGAGAGGATATCTTCCTACTCTGAGCTCATCTTGGATCATGGAGATCGTGGCTGGAAAGCTTTGGAAGAGCAGAATGGAATAGAGACCCCTTAATGAGGGTATTGTTCTCTTAAGAAGAACGAAACATTATGCCCCGTCGTGGGTGTGTTACAGGGGGAAACGAGGGTGTTACAATACCGTCCTCCTTAAAAGGAACACCGTCCTCGATGTTCTTTCTCAGTAACACCTGTCATGCCTTTCTCATTCAGCTGTTTCTAAAATCTTGATCCTCTTTCATGGTCAGGTCTTTTTTTCAGCCTCTTGGCCTTCTTCACCTACCCTTAATTTTTTTTTTGGAAAACAAGCACATTAGTCATAGTTCCATGTGAAAACAATTTATTGTTGCATAAAATTCTAGAAAATTTTCACAATTTAGCACAATACTCATCTGTGCAGTTCGTGGGTTTTCATCCACATGGTTGTCTTGCTATCCAGGCTCACTTTTTTTCCCAAACATACCCATTGTGTGCATGATCCCAATCAATATTTTACAAGGATTATCATAGTATCCTCTTCCTTGCGGTCATTCACCCTCCAGGCCCAGGCTCAGACATTCCCTTTTCTGCTATACAGTTCCTCGGGTGATCCATCTTGCCTTGCCAAGGCTTTCTCACATAGGAAGAATTTCAGAGACTTCATCGAGCCTTACAATTGAGGTGTCCCTTAGACTTGCCTTGCCAAGGCACCCCTTCGACTCGTGTTACCTCAACACAACATATTCCAGGCGATCATGACTTACCACGGGGTTCTCATGTCTCAACAATGGCCTCTTTCATGCTTTTCAGCCGGATAGCCTTCATCCGTCCTTTCTGGATAGATATTTTCTTCTCACTTGTATCACAGGCATACAAAATTCATGAGACATCATCACAATTCTAAATTTCATAATTTTATTGCAATCTGTCACCCACATATTTCCAAGTTCTTCATTTATTTTCATATCTATTCCACACAGAACCAGATTCACAAGCATGGGACTTTCCTCCCCATAACAGTTTAGCTCAACATGAAATCAGTCTTCCTTATGGGCTTACAATATTGCCATATCCAAGACTTTTTCTTCCTACAGGTCAAATTTCCTTAGCCAAACAAATTGTTAGTTTTCATGCACACTATATTTTCATATGATGCATACTAACAGTCCAAGTCATTTTCATCTATTCAAGGTATATAAAGAAAAAAGGAAAATATTATTATTATGTAAGCATCCTGTCAACATACTAAATTTTCGAAGTGCAATTCAAATATTAAATGACTTTAATCAATGTGCCAATGTTCATGGCCACATTCATACCCAATTGACCCTCGCAATGATCTTCAAGCTGCCACACTTGGTGACAAGCACCCTGCTATGGTGTGTTGGAGTTTAACCAACCTCTTCACCATATGGATTATTTCTCCTCGTTCACTCTTACAACAGGACTATGCTTCCTGCTACAGGCTAATCACGATTCCAAATCATCACACATGAAACTAAATGTTTCTCTTGAATGTTCCCAAGCATTCTTCCTTCATTAGTGACCAAGGTGCCCACACTCATGGTCACCCAAATTTGCTTTCCTTTGACATCCATACAATGTAAGTCTAATTTTCGGAAGGTCCTCCTTCCTTAATGGAAGGTTCATTGTCTTCCTTTCATGTAAACATGCACTTCCTCACAACAATTCCATGCAATGTGCTAGCTATGAGCACCTTTATTCCCATAGAACTGGTCCTCTCAACCACAGTCTAATGCAGAGTGTTAAACTCTATCTTCCTTGAATGGCCCAGAGGAAATCCATTTTCTCTCCATGCGACCGAGAGTTGTGACCTTAGCTCTATTATTTTCAGGTGCTATCCTTTCGGCTCCCATGTCCAGGCGTTATGATCCTGACTAAACCCCTTGTTTACAAATCGACGGTGTAGATCTGTTTTCGCTCATATCCAACGGCTGTAAGGGATTGTAGGATGTCAACTAGCTCTTGGTTTAATTCTCCTTCTGATCTCCACAATGAATATGGGTCGTCCGATCTACGATCGGATCCCAAACTCAAAACAATGCTATATTGAATTTAAATTACGGGTACAGGTCTTGATGTTAACCCATGTGCATATGAAATCTCTGCAATGATTGCGGTTCGTTGATCTTATCCCTCAATCGATTTTAAACTACACGATTTCCAGATAATAATAATTCCAACTCAGAAGTGTTTGATCGAGGATTTAGGTTGACACAGAGCTTCGATGTGCTAAATTTAACCACAGAACCCAATCACAGTATGATTTTTTACGCGACATTAACTTGTGGGTTCCTTGCTGGTTCTCCCACCGATCGTTCACTAATCGACGGTTCACAAAAATTGCAGAATCTCAATAAGATTGCTCTTTATCAGAGAGTTCAATCTCCACAATCTGCAAAGTGCTCGCCTGACTCTTTTTAATCATGGTCGTTGATTCTTCACCCCGACGAGATCAACAACGTTGGTTGATTGCGGGCCGTGAACTAGCACATCCGTAAATTTCTCCTTTGCGCTCCGCAATGATTCCCAACCATCGATCTCTGTTCACTGATCGATGGTTCACAGTGATTGCGGGGTCCAATCTAGAAAGTGTTTTTCCGACTCTGTCTACTCATGGTTGTTGATCTTCCACACCGACACCTTCTTTGATACCACCTTATCAATGATGCTTCCTAGGGACTTATAAAGTCCCTCCAATGATCTTTCCACAACAACCTACTCATCTAATACCAACAACTCTGTAAGAAATTTAGAGTTCTTAGGGTGGAAAAAGTGTTCCTCCTTTTTCCTTTTCTTTGCTTTTCGCAATTTATTCCCTGTTGGGATCTCCCTACTCTTTTCCTTGAGTAGCCTTGGTTAGGCCTCACCCTAACCTTTTTGAATACAACATCATGCTTTAATAGCAAACTTTTTGTTTATAATGGATCATGAACCTGTGCATCCTGCACATCACCATTCGGTTATCAGAATGGTCAATATTCATTTATTAGTCTTCTATTCATTACACGATGTTTTCAAAACATAATCCAGGATTCTTATATATATATATATATATATATATATATATATATATATATAAGCTTGTAGCTCACTGCTTAATTCTCAGCAGTCATTAAGGTTGTGACTTTGTTCTCCTGACAGAGTCTCCACACAGTTCCTCCACAGGGAACTCCTTCAACATGCAACTTCCTTATTGCATATCCATCACTATATGTGATGGCCTCGAGCTTGAGTTAGGTTCAACTGTTTACCAAATATTCCATAAGGAATATAAACATGCATCCTTGTCATGCACCCAAATTATGTATCCATACATATTCTAGTTTTGTTAATTTACATCCATGATGTACTCAACCATATGCATAATCAAAAGTCTCTTTATAGTTGTCACGGGTATATTTCACAGCCTACATACATATCTACTTTAAAATTAGTTAACTCATGATTGTTCAAAATCATTCTCATGTGATTCTCAAAGAATAATCATTTGCCTCTTATCCCGATAACAGAGCATCCTTGCTCATTTACTCTTTCATCTATTTGTACTGGTTTTTCCTAGGGAAATGGAGCACATTCCCCTTAAGCTATCATTCAAAACAAAACTTTCATGACTCTTCAGAATGGAGTCAACCATGCATCCATGGTATTCATTCAATGTTGGAAAGTGCTATGCTTGCCTCACATTTCACTGATCATGGAAACCGTATTGTGCCTTTAGTATACTTATACTCTTACATCATACATGTGCATCACTTGCACATTTAATATCATTCATACCTAACTAGTATTATTATCAAGCTTTATATCAAGAAGTTTCACAATGCATTAAATCCATGCACTCAAGCATACACACATAACTAAGTATTCATCATGCTTGCTTAGTTTTATCATTAGTGTTCTTTAGTTAGATATTACAACCGCTTACATGACAAATCTCACAGTCATAACTCATACCGATGTTGCATTCTCTTTATGGAAATAACCAACCAGGGTCACTTTCCCTTTTATACTATAACAACTGGCAAGAAAACCTTCTTGCCTCAACTTCCATAAGACTTTACCCATCTCATCTTTCCTCTTTATGGGAACTATCCATAGTCCCAAAGGACTCCTCTTTATCTTGCTTAAATAGATCATCCCTGCTATAGGTTTCAACCATTATAGGTCAAACAAATGACCTTACACATTTTCATCAGTCCTCTGGTCATGCAGAGTTATATACTCCAGGTTTAATATAAAGCAGTAATTATAACTGCCAAGGATCCTACCTGATCCTACCAGATTCCTTTAAGCCCACAAAGGTATTAACCATTATATAATCAACCATCATCAGAGCCTAAGGTTCCAACTGCCCATGCTTAGAGGCAGTGTTACGAACACTAGGTCATCCGTCCTTCGGGTTTCAACTGCCCTTGATAGAACCCTACCACTTTCAACTATCCACATTCAAGTCTTACCATTAATGTTGATCAACACATCCCTACTCTGGTAAGAGTAGTTATCACTTTGACAAAGGTATAAATAAATTATTCTGTTTAAAATTCAGTAAGAATTTCCAAATCTCAGGTTCAATCTGTAGTCCTTCTCCTCAAGGAGTCAATAATATCTTTTTATAGGACTCGTGCATGAGCCCAAGCAAGCCAAGTGTTGTTGCCATGCTCTGATACCAATTTGTGACACACCCAAACCCTTAGTTAAAAATTTAAGGAATGGGGCATCAAAATTTCAGTCTCCTCAAGTAATCAAATCCACTATCTAGGGTCTCTATCACATTCTTCTCGTCCATATCTTTCCAACCATGGTCTCCATGCTCAAAACCAGCTCAGAATTGGAAGATATACCCTTCCCAAGTTCCTCGGGTGTTCATTGGTCCGGGCCGCGTGGCTTCCACATAGATCCAACTCAAAATAGTTCATCCCGAGTTCTTTGATATCCCGAAGCTTCCAATGCTCCTAAACCTATGGCGAAGATCCATTCGCCAACCAATCCATCGATTGGGCTTGACCCTCGGCTAACACATCGGCTAGTGGGGAAATTCGACGCTCAAGACCTTGGCCTCCAAATTTGAAATTAGGGCCTAGCCCCTTTTCTTCAGAGACCATCGCATACAACCATGGGATATGACTGGACGCCAAGATCACATGCGCCTATTCTGGCGCTCCAAAACTTCGGGTCCCGAGCATTTTCAATCCACCACATGCTAATTCCTCTGAAGTCCGAAGTGGTGAAATTCCGAACCGACACAAAGGGATCAACGGTCCCTACTCTCTTTCAAGATAAATGGCCCATGATGAATTTGGGCCTCCAGGTTTTGGTGAAATTTGAAACACCTCTTCACAAAACCTTCGGAGTGCTAAACCTCCACATTGCGCGATCTTAGGCCACACATCCACAGAACATCAACGGTTCTGATTTACTTCGGGACTTCGTGCTTTGGGAGTTCCAAAGTACTCACCAACATAAACCTCCAGAGTGCAATCCTTCTAGAGTTTCAAATATCCGGACACATGTACCCCACTATCAATGGTCATGATGAACTCCGACACTTCAACCTTCGGGATTTCTCGCTTCACACAATCCATTTTCCTCCGGAGCACTAAACCTCTAAAGTAAAGCATCTCCAGCCACGTGTCCTTTTCCAAGGGATGACTACGATGGCTTCGGGACTTTGGTCTTCGGGGGTTTTCGAAGCACCAAGATTCAAATCCTCTGGAGTGGCTCTCCTCTGGAGTTAATGATCCATTGACACATGTCTCCAAATGACAGACGGTTGAGATTCTCTATGTTACTATAGGCTTTAGGGGTTTTTGAAGCACCAAGTTTCAAATCCTTTGGAGTGGCTCTCCTTCGGAGTTAACGATCTACTGACACGTGTCTTGGTTGACGGACGGTTAAGATATCCTCCGGCTCCTTGTGGCTTCGGGAGTCTTCGACCTTCTACACCTGCTTCCTTCCAGGATGTTAAACCTTCGGAGTACATGATCTGGTGCCACATGTCTCTTGGCGCCAAAAGATAGGATGGACTTTGGTGCTTCGGGACTTTGACGATTTCACTTTCTCCCTGCCTATAAACTCCTAGAGTGTCCGGTCTCCAGACTAAATGATTTGTCACCACATGTCCTTTATAATGGATGGTCAATATCTGCTCCGGCCTTCGGGGCTTTGGGAGTTTAACTCACTCCTCAACTGAAATCTTCTGGATTTGGTCAACGTCGGGCTGAACACGGCCTAGATCTGACAGTCCTAATTTATTCATGTAGATCCTAGATTGACGACTCATAACCTCCTCTCACGATCCCACTGTTGCACCATGCTTGGCAACACCGTCACTCGACACGTGCATCCCCATGTTCTTTCGACGTGATGCACACTTTCCCTCGATCGAACGACTGAGAGGGATCCTGAAGGATCCATAGATCCATGGTCCACATTACTTCACGAATTCGTTCTTCTGGGGTTTTGGTGTCACTAAACTCCTATTCTCCTGAAGCGGTTAATGCCAGGCTGACTACCTCATAGATATGACGGTCAGGATAGCTCCCGTGAATCCTCAGATCTACGACCCAGATTAACATCGGGACTTTGGGACTTCAGAGGATTCACCTCTTTAACGACGAACACGCCTCATTTGCCAGACCCACGAAGTCCAAAGGAATCTGGGAATTAATGCCTATGTTCCTTAACCGATCCAATGATCGTGAAGGACTTCAGCTCCTGCCAAACGGATCTCATTCACTTGTCTTCCAAACGAAGGGATCTACTTTTTTGAGACTCAAATTTCACTATCTTTTCTGAGCTTCGTCAGCTCTGAAATGCTCAAGTGCTTTGTG
>ML783388.1:839651-863523 GCA_009831015.1 Picea engelmannii | reverse complement strand
TATATATATAAGCTTGTAGCTCACTGCTTAATTCTCAGCAGTCATTAAGGTTGTGACTCTGTTCTCCTGACAGAGTCTTCACACAGTTCCTCCACAGGGAACTCCTTCAACATGCAACTTCCTTATTGCATATCCATCACTATATGTGATGGCCTTGAGCTTGAGTTAGGTTCAACTGTTTACCAAATATTCCATAAGGAATATAAACATGCATCCTTGACATGCACCCAAATTATGTATCCATACATATTCTGGTTTTGTTAATTTACATCCATGATGTACTCAACCATATGCATAATCAAAAGTCTGTTTGTAGTTGTCATGGGTATATTTCACAGCCTACATACATATCTACTTTAAAATTAGTCAACTCATGATTGTTCAAAATCATTCTCATGTGATTCTCAAAGCATAATCATTTGCCTCTTATCCCGATAACAGAGCATCCTTGCTCATTTACTCTTTCATCTATTTGTACTGGCTTTTCCTAGGGAAATGAAGCACATTCCCCTTAAGCTATCATTCAAAATATAACTTTCATGACTCTTCAAAATGGAGTCAACCATGCATCCATGGTATTCATTCAATCTTGGAAAGTGCTATGCTTGCCTCACATTTCACTGATCATGGAAACCATATTGTGCCTTTAGTATACTTATACTCTTACATCATACATGTGCATCACTTGCACATTTAATATCATTCATACCTAACTAGTATTATTATCAGGCTTTATATCAAGAAGTTTCACAATGCATTAAATCCATGCACTCAAGCATACACACATAACTAAGTATTCATCATGCTTGCTTAGTTTTATCATTAGTGTTCTTTAGTTAGAGATTACAGCCGCTTACATGACAAATCTCACAGTCATAAATCATACCGATGTTGCCTTCTCTTTATGGAAATAACCAACCAGGGTCACTTTCCCTTTTATAATATAACAACTGGCAAGAAAACCTTCTTGCCTCAACTTCCATAGGACTTTACCCATCTCACCTTTCCTCTTTATGGGAACTATCCATAGTCCCAAAGGACTCGTCTTTATCTTGCTTAAATAGATCATCCCTGCTGCAGGTTTCAACCATTATAGGTCAAACAAATGACCTTACACATTTTCATCAGTCCTCTGGTCATGCAGAGTTATATACTCCAGGTTTAATATAAAGCAGTAATTATAACTGCCAAGGGTCCTACCTAATCCTACTAGATTCCTTTAAGCCCACAAAGGTATTAACCATTATATAATCAACCATCATCAGAGCCTAAGGTTCCAACTGCCCATGCTTAGAGACAATGTTACGAACACTAGGTCATCCGTCCTTCGGGTTTCAACTGCCCTTGATAGAACCCTGCCACTTTCAGCTATCCACATTCAAGTCTTACCATTAATGTTGATCAACACATACCTACTTTGGTAAGAGTAGTTATCACTTTGACAAAGGTATAAAGAAATTATTCTGTTTAAAATTCAGTAAGAATTTCCAAATCTTAGGTTCAATCTGTAGTCCTTCTCCTCAAGGAGTCAATGCAGATAATAATATCTTTTTATAGGACTCGTGCATAATCCCAGGCAAGGCAAGTGTTGTTGCCATGCTCTGATACCAATTTGTGACACACCCAAACCCTTAGTTAGAAATTTAAGGAATGGGGCATCAAAATTTCAGTCTCCTCAAGTAATCAAATCCACCATCTAGGGTCTCTATCACATTCTTCTCGTCCATATCTTTCCAACCATGGTCTCCATGCTCAAAACCATCTCAGAATTGGAAGATATACCCTTCCCAAGTTCCTCGGGTGTTCATTGGTTGGGGCCACGTGGCTTCCACGTAGATCCAACTCAAAATAGTTCATCCCGAGTTATTCTATATCCCGAAGCTTCCAGTGCTCCTAAACCTATGGAGAAGATCCATTCGCCAACCAATCCATCGACTGGGCTTGACCCTCGGCTAACAGACCGGCTAGTGGGGAAATTCGACGCTCGAGACCTTGGCCTCCAAATTTGAAATTAGGGCATAGCCCCTTTTCTTCGGAGACCATCGCATACAACCACGGGATATGACTGGACGCCAAGACCACAGGCGCCTATTCTGGCGCTCCAGAACTTCGGGTCTCGGGCTTTTTCAATCCACGACATGCTAATTCCTCCGAAGTCCGAAGTGGTGAAATTCCGAACCAACACAAAGGGATCAATGGTCCCTACTCTCTTTCGAGATAAATGGCCCATGATGAATTCGGGCCTCCAGGCTTCGGTGAAATCTGAAACACCTCTTCACAAAACCTCCGGAGTGCTAAACCTCCACATTGCGCGATCTTAGGCCACACATCCACAGAACATCAACGGTTCTGATTTACTTCGGGACTTCGTGCTTCGGGAGTTCTAAAGTACTCACCAACATAAACCTCCAGAGTGCAATCCTTCTGGAGTTTCAAATATCCGGACACATGTCCCCCACTATCAGTGTGTTGACGGGCGAAATCGACCGTCCGTCAACTGAGAGAGTGGAACCGGTCCGGGGTTTTCTAATAACCCAAGCCATTTGGAATGAACCACCCTAACGGGTTTAGCGGCTCCGTTAACCGATCTAAGGTCCTAGGAAAACCAAAGAGAAAACTAATCTAAATTAAATAATCTAACTAAAACTAAATAAGACAAACTATACTAACTAAATACGAATTAACTAAAACTAAATACAAACTAAACTAACTAATCTAATTGAAACTAATTATGAAAACAAACTAACTAATCTACTATCTATATATAAAAAACTACTAACTAATATATAACTTATTCACAAAATATACAATATCTACAAAATACAGATTTAAATAAAACCTGCAAAACTCATTAGCTTTCTGCCCTAAGACAGAGAAAGGTATTTCTTTTTGATTTTATAATTTTATAAACAAGAAATAAAACTTACTGAAATTAAACAATCTAATATACTAATATACTAAACAAATAAACAACAAACAGACCTGGAAACGCTCCAGATTTGTCCTGTGTATGATGACTTCGAAGCTGATCGGAGGAAGTAAACTCGCACCGGATAACCCAGAAGCTTCTCGTAAATGATAAGCTGCAATGCTCTTTGAGTTGTTTACAGGACAAACAAGACATAAAAAATCATAACAATTATATGATTTATAAATCTCTGCAATAAGGGAAACTTGTTATGCAAAAACTTATACTTAATAATTCAACTTATGAAGAAGAGAAATCTGTCGTTCACAAACTGAATCAAACAATTGTTATGTTTTTTATACACTTGGAAGAAATTAGATATGGATTATATTGATCAAATCATATCATTTGCAAAGATTAAGATAGCTAAAGTAGTCATTAATCAAATGCAAATAGATACACATAAACGTGAAACAAAATATTGATATTATGAAAAGCTAAAGCTGTAACAAAACATCAATTCTGTCTCAGTCTGTATTAAAATTCCATATCCTTGTTCTCCCACGAATGAGGATGATCCTTATTACAAAAATAATAAGTATTTATAAGTCTTTCCACAGGGTAAAACCTCCCTGTGGAAATTAAAACTGTTTTACAAAATTTGGGAAAATATCCCCAAGATCAACTAAACTAGGAAACTAAAATGAAACCAAAATATTTCAAATATCCTCTAACTGCTTATCAAATCCAATGCGATTTCGAATGCACCTGAAATGGACCAAAAATAACAAGTTAGAGAGGTATTTTATTATTAAAACAATAAAAATTTAATTCCACAGACTTAGCTACAGAATCATCTGATTCTGTAGCTAGTCTAAAATAATATACAGAATCGGAATTGAAATCAAATCAAATCTTTGAATGAGATTTAATTCAATTATCATTTAGTAGCCATTCGAAAATGAATCATAAATTGAAACTGATATTCTATTATGAACTCAAACAGGATCCACATCATTAACAGAGTATAGAGATAGCAATACTCTGTTTCGATTATAGTCATAAATCGGGTAGACAGAATCAAAACCAAACAGTTTTGAAAATCGTTTCATATCCAATTTGAAAGTAGTGCAATCAAACAAATCCCAGACAAACGTTGTGTTTTTCCAACAACAAAAGATACGATCAGATCGAAACAAAATTGTTTTTAAAAATTATTATTGCTGTCATGACATGAAACGATTCACGCCACAAGCAGATTAATTCAAACAATTGCGAGAATCAACTCATATAAAATTGTAGCCAGATCGATTTGATTTTGATCATAGTCATAATAGAATCGACACAAGTGATAACTGGTTATTGCAAAATGGGCAAATAAACTTGATTGGTATGGAACAAAATCATTAAACAAATCATGACTGAGTTTAACATAAAAATAAACCGTGAATCCGGGTATAACCAATCTTGTTCTATAAATCAAAATCAAACAGAGCATCCATCGCAATACGAATCCAACTCATAACATGGTCGACAATACTTCAATCAATGCGAATTAACCGGTTGGGGTTCAGCATAATCGTTAAGCATCAAATCCATCCCATGATTTGGGCGTGTTTGTACAGGCTTAAAAAAGCAATGTTTCCGAAGAGACAGAGTCACTTTGGAAACGATCCAAGTTGTATTCCTGTTACTTGAAGGTCATATGGCACAGCAAAACCGTAACAATTATCCTCATCAAAATCGTTGCGAATCATAGCGTATGAATTATAACGAAATCGAAACGAAACGTGATCATATTCTATATTGAGTATGAGAAACATTTCCTGTCTAGAATAGATAGAAACAAATTCGATGGACAGCGAAGCATCCATTTTAACTCAATCAAACAAATCTAATTCATACTAAGATCAATCAAATCGATGAAAATCTAAGAGAGACTAAACTGGGAATGATCCAATTGCATATCGAATCAAAACAAAGCTATATATAGAATGTACGCAATGTAACAGAGCCATTCACTGATGTGAACAGAGCTGTTTGAAACTGAAATCAAATCGTTATATAAACCTAGATTATTTACAAAAACAAATGATATCAAAACATACCTGTGTAGCGACGAGGCTGCTCAATTATGCCATCTTGGAATTTACAACAACCGTGGCTGATTCCACATTTTTAAACAAAATGGAGCCAATTGTCTTTTTTTTTTTATCCGTTGCTTGTAGCTTGGCCTTTTGACTGGTAAGCAGCGCAATCTGGTCTTCCAAAGATAATATCGCTCTAACCATGAATTGCATTGATCGCAAGGTGACTGTGTGGGTTTAGACAGAGCAGGAGAGGGTTTGGGCAAACGACCGAGGGTTTCACAAGGCAACTTAATGCCTGGGTAGTTAGGGACGTCCTTTAGGAAAGGGGGTAGGTTTGATACAAAATCATACGAGGGTTCGACACACAAACCTTGCGAATAGGGGTATTCGCTGGCCAAGAAACGCTCCACTTTTGAATTAGAGTCCTCACTCAACACGATAGGGTTTGGCTTGACAGGGGGTTTTGGCTTGTTCCTTGCCATCCGTGAAATCAAACGTGCATTCTTTTTCCCTTTGGCGTTTGCAGTGAGGTCCGCCTTGGGCTTTTTGCTCATAGGATTTTTGATGGCCTCTGCATCTTTAGTTACAGTGTCAGGTAGGTCGATAGGAGGGTCGGTCGAGGGTTTAGGCAATAGGAGGTGCAAGGGTACCGGGTGTACATTTTTAGTCTCAGTTACCATAGGTTTATCAACTTGTGGAGGATCAGTATCTTCAAATCCATTGCGGGCAATGAAGGCCTTCCAACTATCACCCAACAGACTCAAATGATAAACAACAATGAGCTTGATAAGCCCATGATGAAACAAGCTATTGTCAGCCTTGTGCCTCTTATACTTTTTAGACATCTTATACAAACTCTGATGAAAATAGAACGGCATGTTTAGAGGATAACCTATGAAAATCATCAATAGACGCAGGTGATAAAGGAATACAAGCCCGTATCTGCCTTCGCAGGTAACAAACTGTTTGATTATCATTAACGAATCATGCCAACATTATTTGAGCATAGTCACGGGCATACCTCTATCACAGGAGGTGGTTTTGCGCGATTGAAACAACAATGTCCACGAAACTTCCTCGACCTTGCAATTCTTAAACCACCGCTGTCCAGAAGTAGATAACCCCGTAGCCGAGATGATGAATTGTTCATCAATTTCTAACTGCACATCGCCTACTTTGGCTCGACAGCCATCGAAGGTCATGGCAAACTGTCGAGCCACGCAAAGGTTAAAACCCTCAAAACGTTCCACGAAGGTAAGCCATCCACTGTCTGCCAAATCTTGGTGGGCATTGTCAAACATCAACAGGGCATGGTTGCCATTGGGTTCAACTCTCACGACTGGGGCCATGGTGCCGAATGCATGGTAAGGGAAGGGTTTGAATTCACCAAAACACACAAAAGCAGAGCTATCCGAAACAACAATGAACGAGCAAAAGGGGTAAGCATTAATGCGCGCATGCGAGGGTGGTGGAGTCTGCCATGCAAAGTATTGATTATCCAAGTACAACTGCCAAGTTCCATAGCTATTCACTCCATAATAATAGTTCAACCATTAACTTATGTGTACAACCAATCAAATGCAATGTACATACCAATACGCGCCAGCACTATACCATAGTATTCAAAACATTCGACGTATAAATCAACACCAAAATCATTATGCGCCAATGTATTAATCAAAAGTTTTAAACAATGGTGCCAATAGATACTCATAAAATTGACAAGCCAAGAGCTATAAAAAGATTAGCAATAAGGATTATATCATATATATAAAAAAAATTAATCATAAACCTTATGCATTTCATGGAATCAAGGATTAGGCAAGTCATATAAAGTGCGAAATCAAAGGCTCAATGCTTTTAAAAACTCAATAAAATCAAGTTATGCAATCAATATAAGAATGTCTAATGAGCATAACGACAATCCTTCTAGCCACATAATGTAAGCGCAGTAGTCATATCGACAAAAAGGTCATGACAGCTCAGATAGTGATCGAAATGTGACCTAGAAAGGGGAAGTTTTTCACGCTTACAGTCGTGAAAACTTTACGAAGACAAATGTGCAAATGTCGCAAGAAATGAAAATATCATCTATTTGAAAAATGCGACGAAAACTCAAAGTCCGCAAGACATAGGTGTAGGCAGCTTATAGGACAATAGAAAAAATTTAATTGGCTGCCAACACAATGGTCAGGATGAACTCTGACACTTCGACCTTCGGGAGTTCTCGCTTCACACAATCCATTTTCCTCTGGAGCACTAAACCTCTAAAGTAAAGGATCTCTAGCCACGTGTCCTTTTCCAAGGGATGACTACGATAGCTTTGGGACTCCAGTCTTCGGGGGTTTTCAAAGCACAAAGCTTCAAATCCTCTGGAGTGGCTCTCCTCCGGAGTTAACGATCCATTGACACATGTCCCCAAATGACGGACGGTTGAGATTCTCTATGTTAATCTAGGCTTCATGGGTTTTCGAAGCACCAAGCTTCAAATCCTCTGGAGTGGCTCTCCTTCAGAGTTAATGATCTACTAACACGTGTCCTGGTTGACGGACAGTTAAGATATCCTCTGGCTCCTTGTGGCTTCGGGAGTCTTCGAACTTCTACACCTGCTTCCTTCCAGGGTGTTAAACCTTTGGAGTACATGATCTGGTGCCACGTGTCTCCTGGCACCAAAATATAGGATGGACTTTGGTGCTTCAGGACTTCGACGATTTCACTTGCTCCCCGCCTATAAACTCCTAGAATGTCCGGTCTTCAGACTAAAGGATCTGTAGGCACACGTCCTTTATAATGGATGGTGGAGATCTACTCCAGCCTTCGGGGCTTCGGGAGTTTAACTCACTCCTCAACTGAAATCTTCCGGATTTGGTCAATGTCGGGCTGAACACGGCCTAGATCTGGTAGTCCTAATTTATTCATGTAGATCCTAGATCGAAGTCTCATAACCTCCTCTCACGGTCCCACTGTTGCACCATTCTTGGCAACACCATCACTCGACACGTGCATCCCCATGTTCTCTCGACGTGATGCACACTTTCCCTCGATCGAACAACCAAGAGGGATCCCGAAGGATCCATAGATCCATGGTCCACATTACTTCACGACTTCGTCCTTCTGGGGTTTTGGTGTCACTAAACTCCTATTCTTCTGAAGCGGTCAATGCCAGGCTGACTACCTCATAGAGATGACGGTCAGGATAGCTCCCGGGAATCCTCAAATCTACGACCCAGATTAACATCGAGACTTCGAGACTTCAGAGGATTCACATCTTTAACGACGAACACGCCTCATTTTCCAGACCCGCGAAGTCCAAAGGACTCGGGGAATTAATGCCTGTGTTCCTTAACTGATCCAATGATCGTGAAAGACTTCAGCTCCTGCCAAACGGATCTCATTCACTTGTCTTCCAAACGAAGGGATCTACTTTTTTGAGACTCAAATTTCACTATCTTTTCTGAGCTTCGTCAGCTCTGAAATGCTCAAGTGCTTTGTGCTATTTCGCATGAAGTTATCACTTAGAAGGATCTTCCGTGCATCCCTTGCACTCATTTTATCAAATCTAGAACTTAAGAGGTTCTCAGCCTCTTCCTGCCTCACAGAGACTCCATGCATACCTGCACTACCTCTCCCGATCTTAACAGACTCCTTCCTTGCTTAAATTCACAATCAAATGGAAATAAAGGGACACAGTATAACCATTAAGCAAACATGCACATCCTTGAAAACATTCACAGGATATCCAACTATATTACACAATTACCACTCAATTACATAGGGTATGAGAATAATTATCTATTACAGGTTGCAACCAACTAACTGACTATGGGTATGTGCCTTTCCACCCGGCCATAGGCTTAGAGGCATTCATTCTTAGCACTCTAGCCACCCCCATGCCAAGCCATGATATCACTAGGTAATTTACGCCATCTCTCAGAGAGACTCTCTCTGTCACAACAACCTTGCGAGGTTTATCAGATGCTTCCTCAACATCAAGCTCACGTTCTGGTTCTTCAGGCCATGTTCTTTGCAATTTCTCTTCCTTTGTATTTTCTTTGGTTTGCGCATCTCCTTCTGTGCTTGCACTCTCATCTGGTGTCTCCTCCTCTCTCCCCCTTCCTACTATCTCTCTGTGTCTATTCTTACCTTCCTTCCTCTGAGAGGTTCCCGACCTATCCTGTTTCTTCTGTCAGAAGGAAGCTCGAGTCAACGTGGTTCTGTGGGTCTCTGTGGTACTTCGGGTTGACAACCTGCTATCTCCTCAGCTAGACCATGCTTCCATTCATGGGGGTGGTGATTATTCAACCACCGGTCCTTCCTTCATTAACTGATTCTTTCCTCTATAGATATCATGGCTCGTACTTCAAGGCTTCACTCCCCCAATAGTTAGTTATTGGTAATTTAACACTGATACATTTAAAATGTTCCTATGCTACATCATAGTAATTTGAATTAATGATTAATTACAAATTGGGGCAAACAGGGGTGTTACATCATGGGAAGACACTAAGACGAGGGTCTCAGTTGCGCCACCCAGGCATTTGGTAATGTACTTGAGAAGCAATATCAAGGTGCATCCATTCCTTTTGTGAAGGTTTCAAAGCCTGCATAGAAAGAGCAAAGGAATACCTCCACTTCCTTCAAATAACGTGTGCTTAAATTTAGATATGTTGTTGGGTGTTGGGCCATCAGTGCCATCCCCGCTCTCTTTTGTAGTCTTTTGTGTGGAAAAGGTGCCTTTAATTCTTGATGTGGCTTTGGAGGAAAACTAGGTTGAACTAAAGATTGACTATCTCGAGGTCCATGAAGAGATTTGCAAGGTTTATGCATTGGGAACCTCATTGCAACAATGCCAATCCTGGATCAAATTGTCATGGGGGACTTTCTAATGAAACCTGTGGCCATTCATCCTACTAAAAAATGATTTCATATTCAATTCATATGAAGACTAACTTGTAATGTTCATGTGTCATTTATGGTTTATGAGAAGTGTATGCCCCTTCATGAAGATGTGGAATCCCAAATTCAACCCAGATGTAAAAATCCTAACATTGTTTTCTCTTTGGGTTTGGTTGTTGAATCTACTGCTAGAATTCTAGAACCCTAAGTCCTTCGAAGCCATTGTTGATATGTTGGGATACAATCTCTATATTAGCAATGCCACAAGGGATAAATATTCTACTACATTTGCTTGCATGTATATCTATGCAGATATGGGTAGAAGGCCGCCAAATCAAATAGTTTTGAGACATGGTGATCATAGTTGGACCCATGTTGTGGATTACGAGCACATCGTTTTTCAATGTAGAATATGATTTGATAATTGGAATTTATCAACTTCCTGCTCAAAATCTAAGGGTCCTAATTGGCCCAATGGCAGTGATCAAACTCCTTGGTGGAAAAACTCAAAAAACATTGCCAACAGGGTTCTAGTCCTTTTGTTGACTTTCCTAGTGTTGTGCCTCCTTCTACTATAGAAGAGAGAAATTATCCTAGTTGTCGACAACACTGTTTCATCTACATTGACATCAACAAGTCCCTCCTTTGGATTAGGAAAAAGGAGGCATGAATCCAACTCTTCCTATCAAGTCAATGATGCAAGTAATTAGGGTCCTAAAGAGGATGGTAGATAGTTGATGATTGGTGATGACCCCGTTGCCCCCAATGAGGGTTGGATAGAGGTTGAGAAGCGAAAAGGAAAAAAAGGCAAGCAAGAATGGAGCATAAGCACCTAATGCATTGTTTTTCCTTTGTCATGTAGAATAATATAGATTTGTAGCCCTTATTATTTAGACTTGTGGCATGCATCTGTGGCCTTTATCTTTGTTGGTGCTTGTGATCATTGCATGCACAAACCACTTTTTTTTATAAAGCTTTGTAAATTATATGTTATTAATAGTCAAAGGAAGATTTATTTTAAAAAATAATAATGTGACAACTAAAGCATATTGTCAACCACATCCAAAATGAAGAGGTCCAATGGAATTGACATCACTTAACAATGCAAATTTTCAGAAAATCTTAGTGAAGAAGAGATGATGTCAAGTGTCCCAATCAAATTTCTAGCTATCGCAACTATACATGTAGCTCCAAAATAAGTGATGAATAGACCATTACAACGAAAACAAGATCAATTGTCTTTCCTTATGTACATATTTTTCTATATATAAACAAGGGAAACATGTCAAGGGCGTCATTTCACCACCCTTTTTAATATAAATGCTTTCAGTCAACATGAGCAAGTAAACTTGCACCTGCCCTATTCACAAGTACTATGCTTATGTGAGTGTGCTAGCCCAGGAAGGGAAAACACGTATCTAAAAGAATTTGAACCTTGATCGAAATAACAATATGCGGGTTTACCAACCAAGCAAACTCCCATTAACTTTTATTTTTATTAAAACATGCATTTCTCTATTTTATTTTATATGTTAACTAGTTATCCTCTTATTCATTACTCATAAACAAGACATGATCATGATCTATATTAAGTTGTGCATCTTCTTATAAGCTCAAGGATATCCATGTATAATCATCTAACCTACTAAATTCATACAAAGTATGTAGATAATCATGCATATATGTATATTAGGATGAGATTCCCCTCCAATCCATGCTTAACGCTCTGATAAATAGAGGGACATTGTTTTTTAGAAGTGCATAGTTAGACATTGTTTTTAAGAAGTGCATTGCCATTCATACTAATTCATCAACCCTTCGCCCATACTAATTGATAAACCATTCTTCCCTCAATGTAAGATTTACAATTATAGAGAATTAGAAGAAATCGCCATAAGTTTTAAGGTGCTACATTTGGCTAACATTAAGGATGTCTTTTTTCCTAAATGGTTTTATTGTTTTTGTTTTAATATTGGTAAACAAGTTTGCTTTTTTTTTTAGGAGTTATGAATTATGTGTCAAATTAACATAGTGTTGATAACATTTATCACTGATGATTTTGTATATATGAATTTATTTTTGTTTTTCTAAAGGGAAGGAATTTTTCTTTCTTCAAGATAAAGCTTCTCCAATTCACGATTAATATGGATTAGTATTCTCTTCTTAAATCCCAAGACCACTGAGTGGGGTTATTCATACATAGAAAAATAATCATTGCCTCATGATTCTTCTATCTAGGCATCCTTATTTCAGAAGGCTTTATCACAAACCTTTCTTGAAGATCTCTTTGTGCTTGATCATCTTTCCCCTACCCCACATCAACTAATAGTCCCTTTACTAGTGAATGCCAGTCATATGGGTCACCATTTCATTTTATCATCAAGCAGTTGCATCAAATGTGAAATTAGTTTCTCTTCTTATGGTTCAACAACTACCATTAGGTAGTGCAAATCATAAAATCATTGTTATATCACATATCACCCAAAACAAAAGTCTTCATTTTCAATTGTGTTAGTGTTCTCCTTTAGATAACTTGGAAATGGATGGATACTATTCTTCAGTAATGCCCATCAACATAACATCCTCAACATTTTTCCATGGCAACATGTCTCTTTGTTTTTAAAGTGTGGATATGCATCTAGTCTTAGCATTCAACATCTTGCTTGACAACAAGCTTCCCTTGCCTTTTTGGTTTCATTGTTGTTACCGAAGGTGAGTGGTAATGAACATGTCTACACATAATGGGGGGAAGTGGCACAACAATCATCAACAAAGAAGGCTCATACCTCTCATAGTGAATAGAGATTCAAAACAATAATACATGGAACCTTGTATTTTGACCTTATAATATTTTTGTTAGTTGGGTTCAACTCTAGTGTGGGACGATTATATTATATCTTTGAGCTTGTTTGATAAGATATATTTGAAAATCTATTATTGATGTTTTGAATTTCACACAATTTCATATTTGTGAGTGTATGGCATTCTTGTAGATCTAATTAGCAACAGGTATACCCTTTTGAATGATAGGATGCTCATAGATATAACTAGGCTAAATTGTCTTTTTTTGTTTCACGAGATATATTAGGTTGGAACTTATGGTCACGTGGGACTCTCGTGCATGGTTAAAACCTGCTACTTGTATCTCAAGTATTGATTTTTTCTCCTCTTGTTCATATTGCATAGTTTCGTTGCTGTTTTTTTACACAAACTGGAGGATATTTTATTCATAAAAAAAGGTGTTCGAAGCACGCAGAGAGGTACAAAAAGAATTAAAATTTCCCAGAGGCATGTCTTTCATCTGAAGGAGTATCATTCTTAGCTTAACAATCCATTTTCCTAATAATACTATGCTCACGGGCATTACATTCCAAAAAAGTAACTATTCTATTTCATTTAGATATCAATGTCCACTAAATGCCAAAGTTAGCCCATGGCACTGCCAAAAATACAATATGTAAAGACCAGTGAAGACAACAAAGAGAAGGCGAAATCATATCCTAGGGAATACCTAAAAACAGAAAAATAACCTCAAAGAAGGAAAAACAAAAAAGAAATGGAAATAAACAACCCAAAAAGATGGGGAATAATGAAGAAGCTCAAGACGAAGGAGATTCCCTAGATGAGACCCGTTGCTTTGGAGAAGAACTTATAACATTCAAGGCCACAAAAATATGTGTGATGGGCGTGAGGCCATGGGATTCATTGGGTCTAGGATGCCCCATGGGTCTATCATGTGATCTTGAAAGCTGGCCATGGGGCCCTTCTTACCAGTGTCAGAGGGCTGGAAGTAAGAGGTAATCAACTTGGACATTCATTCGAATCTTGAGCGAGTAACATACCTTCTAAATACTCCTACTTGCTCGAATACCTAATCGAACATGAGAATTTACCAACCCAACATGGATTCATATCAATCTTGGTTGCTTGAGCACTCGAGTACTATCAGCAAACCAGCTCTGTGTTATTAGAGAAAGATAAAAAAGGTCTCCGATTCAAAATGTAGGAAGATCGAGAAAGATTTTGTTTTTGAAGAAAACAGAGCTTGACATGGCTCACATCTCAATATCAACCTTGCCCCCACTCATCAATAAGTAACTTGGACAAGCGGCTTCGCTCCTCTCCCCTGTGGTCGAGCATTAAAACCCTTTATTTCAAAAAATGAGCTAATCCAGAGATAAGGATTAGATAAATCAAAGGGTATTTCCCCACATAAATGGTAGAGAAATTTGCCTATTGAACCGAAAGAAGGCCTTTTCCCACAGAAATCGAAAGATCCCGTTGCCTCCATAAATGAAAGGTAAGGCTGGTTGTCGGGGCCCCTTGCGTAGGACCGTTAATAACAAATTCAACATAATATTACTTCAATTTTTACTTTCATTTTCAAAAACAAAATGGAGTACCCAAATCTATTCTTTTTGTGCATTATAGAAACATGTGGTTTGGCATCAACCAGGAGAATACACATGTGATACCTAGACTGTAAATAGGGATCAATTTCAAGACTCACCTAGACCATTTTACCTAACAAAGTAGGCTTTAAGTATTTCTGCCCAATGGTCCTATGTCATTTGCATGGTTGAGCCCTGTATCTGGATATAAAATTGAGAGCACTGTGAAAATAGCAAAATAGAACCCTTATTTTTCAAATTCAGTTTGAAAAATTTCATTCATAATGTTTGGGAGCTATTCTATAAAAAAGTCCTAGTATTCAGACATATTTGAAATACATTAGCTACCCTGTTGAGTGTTGTTGTTGAGATCCATGCCCGCCATTTCCACATCTGTTCAGGTTGATCTAGGACTAAGCCTCTGTCGGGGATGAACCATTGTCAGAATATGGAGACGTCGGGGTCATCAAGAATTGTAAGTGTTCCACCCGCGATCGAATGGCATCCACTTCATCATGTTGCTAACACATTGTTGTTCTATGCTCAATCAATATATCCAGGACTAGGGAGACATGGGCTTCCAGGCTTTGATGGGATATCTACAACTACTGAATTTCATGTTCCTGTGAGTCAGGACGTTCCTCCTGGGAACCATAGTGACTCCGACGATGAGGCATTGCCCCAGAATGAGGGAGAAAGACAATATTCGAAGCAAATCTCCTAACGACAACACTTATCCCTGAATTACCCCAAATTGCATATAATATCATTGAGCTAGGGGAAAATTGTTGATTATATGAGAGACAAATTAACACGACCTTATGAAGCTTTAATATTCCATCCTCAAGAGGCTTTTACTGAGATTTGCATTATGCCCACTCTTCATTGTTCTCGTCTTAACTAGATTGTCCTTTCGTAGATTTATCCCACCTTTCCCATGTGCAATATGGTCTTGGGGCATATGAGATGACATCTTAGCTTGCGAAGAGTATGAGATGGGGGGGGGTGGCGGCTGTTGATTTGGTGGTGGAGTTCTGTCGTGGGTGTGACACATGGGGATCATGCAATGAACTTGGTGGAGCCTTCATTGATTACATAATGGAGTGAAACAATATCCTTCTGTTTACCTGAATTGTCCCTTTTGATAAGTTAATGGCCAAATTTGCTTGAGAATCCACCCTCTTGTTGTGTTCCCACAACACATGCTTGAATGAGGTATGGGGAATCTTGGATGTAATATACCTTATAATTTTTATAATGTTGCTAAGCTGGGAGTCTTTTGGGAGGGATCCTTTGACCATATAGCAGATAGTGTTTTTCGAGTCCTTGATGATAATGATGCTTTGGATCTTTTGGGATGGATCCTTTGACCATATAGCATATAGTGTTTTTCAAGTCCTCGATGATAATGATGCTTTGGATGCCCTTCTCTCTGACTAGATGCACTCCCTTGAACAATGTATACGCTTCTACTTGATTATTGGTGGCAATGCCAAGACTCCAAGCAAATCATATTTCTACTTCCCCCCCTAGGGTCAATAACGACCCCTCTCATACATGTCACCCTGTTAGTTACGTTGCTTTTTATCTAAAAAAACATTTTGAGTTTTTTCTAATTTACAAACTAGTCTTAATTGATTGATACATATGACAATGATGAGTTTTATGTATAATTGGTTAGTTTGGGAATTCAATGTGTCTATGTGTATTGCCCCAACTATACATATAGGTAGTAACCACTAAAAGAATCTAAACTTAGAAAAAACTAGAGCTTGAAATTCTTTATACTTGCTCTCTACTTAATTTCTTCTTTGATTTCGAGAATTTGACGTTGATCTTTTGATCGATGAAATTCATTGCTTTACTAGCTCTAATAGTATTAGATCTTCTTTTCTTCTTCTTCAATTGTAAAAATTTGGATTCGAATATCCTTGGGTAATTCCTATTTGTGACCAAATGATCTAATTTGTTGCTTACTTGGCTTTAGCTTTGCCATTCTAACCCTTTGTTCATTCTTCTTCCTTTTCCTTCAAATAATCTTTTGAAATCCATTTAGTCATTTTGTTTTGAGATGTGATGAATCTCTTCTACTTGATTATATATCTTTTTAGACACGTTTCTTTTAAATGACCTATCTTTAAATAGAGTCCATACTTGAAGGCAATATCCTCATAATATTAATAATAACATGTTTCGAGTGACTAATTAAAATTGATTATTTAAAATTTGCTTAATAATTTTAGATTCAATGGATTTACTTACATTATCCATATGTTATTTTATAACAAATTAAAATGAATTATATATATATATATATATATATATATATATATATATATAACAAAAAAATCCTAAAAAATAAAAATAAAATAATATAATATAATAACTAGATGCTATAACATAAAAGAATCTAAGACCTTCAATATATTATGTTTTATATTTTTTTTTACAAGGAAGATTGGCATTTTGCTTTTTATTAACTTTTCAATCTTTTTTTGGCTTAAAAGAATCTAAGACCTTCAATATATTATGTTTTATATTTCTTTTTTACAAGGAAGATTGGCATTTTGCTTTTTAATAACTTTTCAATCTTTTTTTGCTTTTTATGGACTTAGAAGATTAAAATAAATCTTTATTTACAATAAAGTTTTATAAAAAAAATCAGTTTTAAGTGGCAACTTCAAATCTCTTAAGACATCATTGTGAAATAATTTGATTAAGGGGTACCTTCAAACCTATTTAGAAATATCATTATGAGTGAATTTGGTGGATACCAATTTATAAGATATCGTTAAAAAAAATTTAACTTCGCGTGAACCTAGAAGAAGAACGCTCCCACAAAGTATCAACTAGAGACAAAAACAAACTGACTTTTATAACAGTGAAAAGTGGAGTCTCCTCCTCTAAAAAGATGAGGACATACTACGGTCTTAATGTTATTGCACAAAATTGCGAGCAAAATAAAGGCTTTGATTCTAGTTATTATAAACTTTTAGATTGTATTAAATCTATAATAAGATATAATGGAGATATTAATTGTTTGATTCATTTAATGGTCTCAAAAATGACACTGCAAGAGTTGAATTGTCTCACAATTTATATGATGTTAATAATGGGAATAGAACTTGGCAATTTATGCATATAAAAATATATCATCGCATATCAATAATCTAAAATAAAATTAGATTATATGTTAAGAATTTGTATTAGATTCAAAGTTAAGATTTAAAGAAGGTTAAACATGTTTACAAGTTAGCATAATTGATTATTGATCTTAATTGTTCTTTCTTAAAGTTGGACTTCCCCTGTTTGGAGCTCAAATTTTATCACTATAATATTGTAATATAAGGTTCTTGTCCATTACATATATAGGTTATTCCGAATATTTGTTTTAGATAAATGTAATTTAAATGATCATATAAAGTAGTAAGCAAATGTTATATTGTATTATTTAAAATAGAATATTGGTGTTATAATATTAACTAATTTAAGAGTTTGAGATATTTGGGAGTCAACCAATAATCCTTAAAATTACTATGGTTATGATTTATAAGCTTGATAATAATTTGGGTAAGTTAAAATCACCCAATATATCTAAACTTTAAAATTTTAAAAATAATTAAAATGTTCAACTATGCTCTTTTTTTTTTCCTAAGTACTTCCCCTCATTTCGAGGATGGTATCCAAGGTAAATCCTAGAATCTTCAGGGCTCAATGTCTGTCAACAACAGGGCTCGAAACCATTACAATGATATAATCGTTAAGAGTTCAACATGTCACTTGCAGGAATTAAACTTGGGTGGGAAGGATAACAATCATTCCTCCCAACCACCCAAGCTAAACCCAATTGACAAAGGTTCAATTATGCTTGTGAACCATGTGTTGTCATTTTCTTTCTTATGTGCTAAACACAATATTAAAGAAACAAAGAGAAAACACATACCAAAAATCTTTACGTAGTACATCGAGAAGTTTTTAATTAGAGAACCCTTTTGGTATTAAACTCCTGTAATTATGAGTTTGCCATTTGGAATGCTTACAACACTACATTGAGACTCTTATGTCATTGGGATTTGCATGGAAACAAGTATTGCACTGTTTATGTTGTGTTTGGAACTTTCTAGGGCTTCTCAGGCAATTTCTTCCACAACAACAAATTAATTCTTACTTCACTACCCTCTACTCTTTGGTCTCCCAAAACAATTCTCTATACTAATCTTAGGTTTTGTTGTTCCTGAGTTTATACTTTAAGGCTCTAAAGTATACCGTCAAAGCATCTGATATGAGTAGACAAAATTAAGGTAGACAAAGTCGGCTTTGAAGGATAACCACTATGGTTGGTTCCTTAACTATCTCCATTGAGCTTCCCAGTTTTCTTGGATGATTATGTCCCATTCAATGGCTGCCCATGAACGTTCTAATTCGATCCGAGTGTTAGCTGTTTGCAAGATAGTGTTAAATAAATTTAGGGCAATGCTAATCTGATCAGAAAGACCAGGTTCTACATTAGGTTGTCTTAAGGAAGGCACAATCATGAGGGATAATGGTTGGAAGAAGGTCTAAAACTTTGTTCAATAAAGTGTGTTGCTTTCTGATTTTGATTATAAGAGAAGAAAATTCAAACACAGATTAATATTCAACAGATCAGAGGCCGTTTCTTGTTCCCGAGTTAGGATTTAAAAACGTGATATTGACGAATGAAAAACACAAAATCGTTTAACAAAAATGAGGCATCGATCATGGAAGAATCTCACTTTGCAACGAGGAAAGATGAAAGACAAGAGGAATCTAATGAAACACAAACCATTGCAACCTAAATAATCTATAGGTCTTGAAACTGCTGACAACATGTACAGAGGAAAAACTGTAAATAATTAGATAACCCAACAACTCGAACCAATAGTAAATATTATGCTAAATTATTGTTTAAAATTTCATCAAAGATACACATAAGAAAAAATACTATGAGAAAAAACAAAGGGAACACATAGCTCAGGATTGACAAGATCTGGAATCTCCGTTTTGCATTCTTATTTATCACTGTAAAAAGTTTCTCCCATACAATGGCCACCAAAAGGCCCATTCTTAGTTCCAAAAATTTACATTTATACAAAATTTCCAATCCTTGGCGGTTGGGGAATCTTCTAATTTCTACGAACTAGTTATTTATCGTTAATAAGCTGAAAATTGTTTTACAAGATTTTCTTTATCTTTCTTTATTTTCATAGCTACACTTTTCAAACTGGTACTTTATTGCTATGTTGAAGACTCTCCTTCTTTTTCTCTGACACATTCGATGCATTTGTTGAGGAAAGGTGCAGACGTTTTGGGAGGCTCTGGGAACTCCTTTGCTTCGAATAGATATACCTTTCTCCGTATCTTTGGGAAATAGTCTTCAACTCTTTTATCTGCAAACTTTATTGAATGCAATTTTAAGTTGGGCTGAATCAACAACCTATTGATTAAAGTGACATCCATTTCTTTTAGCCGTGAAATCTCCATCTGGATCTCACTTAGATCTTCTTTAAACTTTAATTGGTGTCTCGCAATATTTATCTGCCCTAGAAGCCCTGCACAATTGTCCTTCCCAATGTTTAATGACCCTTTGTCTAAGAGATCGAAAACCTCTTCCCAGTCATCTTTAATTTCTTTAACTATTCTTTTGCTTTCCATTATGTTGGCTTCCCATACTTTGAGCATAATGTCACCTCTGATTTGCTCTATGGCTGATAATTTTGTAGTTTTGAGTGTCTCTTCGTTTGTTGAACATATGATTGCCCTTTGAAGAGCGACCCTTGCTACTTTAGCTTCTTTTTCCTTCATGATGATGTTATCAAAATAATTTCTTGCTTCATGGAAGTAATTTTGGAGGATCTCTATCTTGGAAATCAACTTTTGCTGTTCAACTTCTAGCTCTACATGCACTTCCAGTGACTGGGCCTGGAAAAGTTTCAGATCTATGACTAGATCTTCAATTGCCTTTAATTTTGTTTGTAATTGATTTATGATTTCTTCTTGCGTTTGACTTGTCTGCACTCTCTCTTCCATCTCGCTGAGGCTTGTTTTCAGGGATTGAATTTCTTGCTTATCCCTGGCTCTGGCCTGGTCCAGACCTTTATTTATACCTTCTTCAATCTTTTTTTTCATTCTCCTTTAATTGGCCTTGTAGTTTAGCGATCATGAGGTTTCTCTGTCTTAGACGTGCTTTCATATTTTCAACAGTGAACTGGTTAGTTGTGGCTAATGCTCGCATAGAACCAACTACTTCGGTAGCGAAATCTTCTTCCTCTAAATTTTGCTAGTCTATTATGATTTTGTGCCTCTTTACCATTGCATTTTCCCTTTGATGAATTTCCTGCTTCAACACTGCCTTTCTCTTCTTACTGAAAAAATAATCAGATGGAGGAATCTCTTCTCTGGAGATGGGCTCAAGGTCACTAACGTATAGGGTTCCCAACTGGGGGAAACCGAAAGTGGATTGTAATGGAGTCAAAGAGGCGATGGGAGCACCTAGTTCTGTAGATCTCACCTCCTCTGTTGCTTTGGGGGTATTACCATGAATTGCAGATGATGAAGGGAAATATGGTTTATCAGACACTGGGGGTGTCTGATACCCTTTTTCCATTCCTAAGTTCTCTGCCTTTTGTCCTTCTGTTTTCCGTGGAGACTCTTTGGTCTCTTCTGGAATTCTCTTTGTACTTTCTTTATCCTGCCCTCCTGATCCAAAACCTGGGGGTACGCTTCCTTATTCTAGAGGATGAATTGATGCTTCTCCTAGTAATACCCTGGGTAAACCACTTCTCCGATGTTTCTGGAAGTTCAGGAAATTGTTTTGCAAGTCAGGTGACAAAGATTGAAACCTGGCCAACACTTCATCATAACTTATAACTCCTTTGAACAGGTCGTCACAAGGGGACTGTTCATGTTCATATGCTTTCAGATTGCAGTTGACTTGGTGATTACCCACAATTTTATAGGGATCATATTTCCCGTGATCAAGATTTAGCAACTTTATCTCTCCTAATGCAGCTGCCTCAACCTTGGAATGCCCTAGATTGAGTAGCGAATATTTCCCAATATGCACAGGGAAAATAGGCCAGAATCTCTTTTGGGCCATTTTTAGTTCATTCCCGATGCCACCTATTACTATCTAATGAGCCACCTCCCTGCATACCAGTCTATCAGGGAGGGATTTTGGTAGTGCGTGGGGAGGGATTGAACATCCGAAAACCCTAATGTAGGAAAAAATTTCTTCTATAAACCAATCAACGACGACCTTGAGACTTTCCATGATTGACTCAGAAATACGGGGAGGCTCGCAGCCATATAGCATCTGGTGCACCGGAATCACCACGAAGTGGCATATTTCGTAGAAGGAATCCTTAGCATTTTCTTCCCACAACTTAGAATAATATTCATGAATGGGTTTATTGGAGGTTGGATTCCAACTCCAATTCATCAGAGGGAAAGGGGTCATGAAGCATATGGCATCCATGATGTAGGTGGACATATAGAAGGCCACTATTTGGCCCTTAGATTTTTTAGTTTGGTACTCTGTTACCTCCTTAGATAAATTGTCTGATAGGATTTTGTCCCAATTGAAACAAAAACCTTTAGCTGCTTCATGAAGAAGAGGCACCCATGATGCAGGGAAATGAGTGGGGCTTTTCTTTCCGAAGAGTCTGCAAAGCATCATGGCTACATAGACCATGTATTCATTTAGTGAGGCTGTGGCATATTTCCCGTGAGTATCAGCCTTGAACTTCGCTGGCACTCCCCACCAGTCTCTGATTATATCGGGGTATGTCTGATCTGCCTCTGCACATTCCTTTCTTTGGAATTCGACTATGAATTCAATATTATAAATATACATAGGATTAGGGGATAGAATGTACATTACTTGTATATGTTCCAGCCGGATGAACCGATGATGACCCCATGACTGTCCATAATGCTCCTTGTCTTCACGTCTGCTCTCTCTAAGGCCCAATATATCATGTCATTATATGGCAAGAGCCGTGGGCGTGCTGCTATTTTGTGAAGTTCAGACTCCGCTATGTCCCGGAGTTTGTTCTCAGCATCATGCGGGAAGTTCTTAATTTCGTAATCTAGATTCTCGAAGATTTGCCTCCAAGATTTGATAGAATCAATAGCGTGGGGTGTGGTATCAACTACGAAATCTCCTTCTATACTTGTGCTTTCAGCAGTTCCCTCAACTTTCTTAAGTACCCTCTTAGGTGCCATAGCGTTCGCACTAGATTGAAAACATGTTTGCAGACGAGAAAATCTATAAGTCTGGATGAATACAACTCACCCGTGATTATAAAAGATAAGAATAAAATTCGAAATGCAGAGCCATAGTTCTTTTAACTCATCCTTTAATGGACGTACTGAGACGGGAAGTAGGACTTTAATGTTTTAAATGAAGAAGATGAGCTCAAAGATATGCATTTAAACTTAAAAATCTTTATTCGTCCTGTTACGGATATTATCATATATCGACGTTTTCAACTTGGAGTTTCGAAATGAATGTTTCTTAATATGCCAAATCCCGAAGCTCGAAAGAAGTTTAGTGATTACTATTCATGCTTTAAAATGACTTAGTTCCAGTTTAAGACTTTGTTTTAGAGTTTATGATTTCGCAATTTGGAGTTTCGGGGATCACGTACCCAAGAGATATGTCATATGCAACCCTCGAATGCGAAAAACAAATAGCTTAAAATGGACATTAATCATCTGTTTAAAACCTTGATTAATCAAGATTAGCCATGATTAAGACTTTCGGAAATCGGGAATCGGGAATTTGCAGACCTATATTTCAAGAGCACTTTGTTACTGGGAAACCCGAAACTCCGAAAGATTTAAGATTTACTGATCATGATTAAGGGTTTAATTAATCACACTTGAAGGTACTTTGCGAATAAGCACATTTGGATTTATAACATTTGTTTCCCTCATATATATATATATATATATATATATATATATATATATATATATATATATATATTTAAACAAAATTAAAACCCCTTTCGGAAAATCAGCACCGGGACTTTGGAGTTGTGAACTTTATTGACTGCTTTATGAAACGCCGAACTCCGAATCGCAAAATGTTTCATTTTGTCCCCCTTTTTTTTCTTTTAATATTAGGGCGGCTCCATACTAGGAGGAAAACGAAGTCTTTGGTTAGAGATAAAAATTCATACCTTGTTTCAACAGGTTTAACATCAATAATTCTAAACATCAAACTATTTATGTTGCGTACTGAATAAATCTAAAAATATAAGACAGAATAGAAACTTGTCGGAAGATCCACAGTGTTAATGACATATTGTTGTCGACGTTTCAGATCCATAACAGGATCCATCATCAGGACAAAAAAGTCTGAGAAAAATAGTATTCCTAAGTGATTCCTGCGTATAATATTTTACCACTGATATGATTTTAATAAAACCTATAATTAACAAGAAGGTTAATAGTATTAATGCCAACCTTCTTATTAACATTAACATATATTAATATGATTAACACCCTATTTTTCTTGACTTAAACTTAAACCTAATCTTCTAAACCGACCTTAAAACCTA
>ML783388.1:819578-838454 GCA_009831015.1 Picea engelmannii | reverse complement strand
CTATAATTATGATATACTTCACAATACACCTCATTACATTGTTCTTACTTCTTTATATAATTCTATCTAACCTCCTAAGAACTTCCTAGTGAAGGAACCTTCTAGTAAGCCTTCTTACAATTATTGCTTTCACACTATGTGGCTACCTATATTTTATTATCTCCCTTGGGTACCTCCCTAAGTACCTCGTATTATCCTCCCTATGTACACTACATTCCATCCCCCTTTGCATGTTTTGTCCTCGAAACATGGGAGTAATCCATACAATATGATTTGTTTAGTGTTAAGACCTAAATCGTGACACATTGCCCCTTAATTGGGGCATATCACATTAGTATTTTTATTTTATTTATGTTGGCTTGGGTCCATTAGTTGTAATTGTACCTCCTAGTCTCCTATATATACCAAGGAGACCTTTTCATTTGGAATCATCTTGTATTTGTGAATTCATGTAATGTATAAGGAGATTTCCCCCTCAAAGAGGATTATTATTTGAATTTATCTCTTTGTCAAGGCATGGAGTACTTATTCTGAGGTTTTTTATGCTATTTTGATATTTGGTTCTTAACATTTGGTATCAGATCTAGAAAATCCTCGAGACTGGCTTCTTCAAAACAAGTCTTCTTGTAATTTTCGCTACAATTTTTTTTTTATGGAAGGTTTCAGAATCTAGAATTTATATGGTATAGAGGAGACATATAGAGCTAACTTGGGTCAAAATTTCAGATCTTGGTTCATTATATTTTTGGAGATACATTATGTTCAAGTTAGGGTTTTTGACTAGTCCTGAAACTAGTCTGAAACATGTCTTCTTGGAATTTTCACTCCTAATTTTTTTTGGATTGGTTTTAGGTTTTGAAATTTTTACAGTACGAAGGAAGAATAGTGAAATATCTTGTGTAAAAGTTTTATCCCTTGATTCTCTATACTATGAAAGTTATTCTCTGAGGAAATTAAGGTTTTTGGCTGGTCCATATTTCAGTCTAAAACATGTGTTCTTGGGAAAACTGTTATATCTGAAGCTACAAACCTCCAAATTGTGTGAGACCTATTCCATTGGTTAGGGTACAGACCAAAGTTTTACTGGTGAAAATTTCAATTTCTCAAGTGAATACAGTGACACATGGCATGTCGTACAAGTTCGCTCTCCTAAAAGGGAAAAAAATAGCACATCTTGGGAAAGTTATCATAAAATTCTCTTGGAGAATATAATCTTAGTCTAACCTATGGGGTTGGAAAGAAGACACATCAGGCTACCTCAGGCCGAAATTTTAGACTCAGAAGGGCTGAAATTGTAGAGCTACAACAGAAGAAAGGTTGGCTAGCAGAACAATATCCAAATCAGGGTTTTAAAAGGTGTGTTTTTTTGTTGTTGGAAATTTGCATATCTTTTGCAGTATTCCAGATATAAAATAGTATGCAGAACATACATATTTTAGCTAGAAATGGAAGAACAACAATTATATAACCAAAACAATACCAAAATAATACCAGAATAACTCCAGAAAGAGCACCTTGATTAATGATAGCAATGTTCACTTGCCTCTTCGAGGGGGCAACCTGCAGCAGAGCAGAGCTCTATTACAATAATATCCCAGACAAAACTTCTCATACCCTCTACTCCTATTTATTCTAAATCTATCTATCCAAAAGAACAATCTAGAGGAAGGTCATTCTAGAAGCGGAAGCTTCTATTAGGTCTTCTTACATTTGACTTATTCTTCCTTATTGCTAGGCCTTATTAATATTGGCCTTTATTACATGGAAATATATTATTCTACCTACGTGAGGGGTTAGGGAGGTTAGGTCCCTAACATTTCATCCCCCTTAAAAACAACCTTTTCCTCGAGGCTTGAGATGAGGAAATTGCTACAGAATGGTAGTTGGTTCCCAAGTGGCATATGTTGGAGTTGTACCTTTCCACTGGAATAACACTTCCTTGATGGTGCGCTGACGAAAATGACACTTACGTTGGTCCAAAATTGCTTGTGGCTGCAACCAAATGGATCCTTCTTCATCCAACTTGGGAAGGTTGGTTTGAGTTTGGCACTTAGTTCCAATCACCTTCTTTAAGCAGGAGACATGAAAAATCGGATGGAGCTTATAATGACTGGGAAAAGCTAATTGATAGGCCACCTGTCCCACAATCTTGAGAACGATATAAGGACCATAAAATTTGGGTGTCAGTTTCTGACAATGGTCAACCTTAAGGAAAGTTTTCTTATAAGGTTGTAGTCGAAGAAACACTTGGTCTCCTTCAACAAATTGACTTTAAGAGCGACCTTGATTTTCCTGTTGCTTCATGCGATTCTGGGCCATGACCAAATTCTCTTTAAGGGTACGAAGAATAGCCTCTTGAACTGTAAGCATTTGGTCAACCGCCTGGACCTTCGAGACACCTGACAAGAATGAGAGAACTGAAGGTGGATTTTTCCCATATACTCCTTCAAAAGGAGTCATGTGGGTAGTTGTATGGTAAGAAGTGTTGTACCACCATTCAACTAGTGGTAACCATTGAGCCCACTGATGTTTCCTTTCTGATGAAAAACACCTCAAATATGTTTCCAAACATTTGTTGACAACTTCAGTTTGACCATTAGTCTGGGGATGATAAGTTGTGTTGAGATGCAATTGGCTGCCCTGTAGCCTAAACAGTTCTTGCCAAAAATTTCTAGTGAAAGTGGGGTCTCGATCATAAACAATAGAATGAGGCATGCCATGAATCTTGAAGACTTGATACATGAAAAGTTGAGCCACAGTGGAGGTGGTAAATGGGTGTTGAAGAGCACAAAAATTAGAATACTTGGAAAGACGATCAACAACCACCATGACGATTGATTTATTGCCCAATTTAGGTAAGCCCGCAATTAAATCCATAGAGATATCCCTCCAAATAACAGGTGGAATCAGAAGCGGTTGTAGTGTGCCAGAAGCTTTGACTGTTTCACCCTTTTTGCATTGACAAACATCACATTTTTCCACAAAATAGCAAACGTCATGTTTCATACCATCCTAGAAAAAATAACGTTTGACCCGATCATAGGTTTTGGTAAACCCTGAGTGCCCAGTTGTGGGTGTACCGGGAAGCTCAGAAAGTACTATGGATTTAAGTTGCGATTGTTTACTTAAATACAAATGACCTTTGTAGCGAAGCTCATCATTGTGCCAAGAGTACCCTGGGGAAACTAGAGAATTGGCCTGCAATTGTTGGATCAGATGTGAAATTTTGGGATATTGTAGCCATTCCTGGCGAACAACTTGGAGCCAATCTGGTACAATGAAGGAGAGAGAAAAAAAGGACCCTTCATCTTCATATTTTCTTGAAAGTGCATCAACAACCATATTGTCTTTGCCTTTCTTATAAATGATCTCATAATCATATCCAAAGAGCTTTTTCACCCATTTTTGTTGCTGCAGGGGGGAAGGGCGTTGTTCCAGAAAATACTTGAGGCTCTGATGATCTGTCTTAATTTGGAAGTGTTGCCCCAATAGATAAGGGTGCCAAAGATCAATGACATGCAGAGCAACCAACATTTTCTTTTCATAGATTGATTGGCCCAAATGTCTCTCTGACAATTGTTTGCTGGTAAAGGCCAAAGGTCGACCATCTTGCATAAGGATTGCTCCAATTCCTCTCCTAGAAGCATCACATTCCAGGACAAAGGTCTTTGTGAAATCAGGAAGGGCTAAGACTGGAGTGTTGCACATGGCCGTGTTCAAGGTTTGAAAGGCCTGATCAGTTGTGGGAGTCCAAGTTAAAGATTTTTTTTAAGGAGAGCAGTGAGAGGGGCCACAATCTTTCCATAATTCTTAACAAAATTGTGATGATAGCCTATTAAACCCAAAAATCCATGCAAGATTTTGATATTCTTTGGGCGAGGCCAATCCTACATAGCTTCAATCTTTTTAGGATCCATCCTGACACCTACCTTTCCAACAATATGACCCAAGTACTCGACTTCTGAGGCGCCAAAAGCACATTTAGATTGTTTGAGGAAAAGTTGGTGCTGAGAGAGTAGATATAGAACTCGGTCCACATGAGAAATATGGGTTGTCTAGGTTTTACTATAGATGAGGATATCATCAAAGAAAACTAAGACAAAATGAGGGAGAAAAGGACGAAAGACATGATTCATGAGGCTTTGGAAAGTAGAGGGAGCATTAAACAAGCCAAAGGGCATAACCAAAAACTCATAGTGGCCCTCATGAGTTCGAAATGCAATCTTAGGAATGTTTGCCTCGTTCATATGTATCTGGTGGTATCCAGAACAAAGATCAAGTTTAGTAGAGAACTAGGCACCACTCAATTCATCCAAGAGGTCATCAATGACAAGAATGGGAAATTTCTCTTTGATGGTGAGTTTGTTGAGGGTGAGGAAGTCAGGAAACATGCACCAAGAGCCTTCTTTCTTAAGGACCATGACCATAGGATAAGAGTAGGGGCTCGTACTAGGACGAATAACATCTGTGGTGAGCAATTCTTGAACACTTTTCTCAATTTCATTTTTCTGGGAAAAGGGATGACGATAGGGATGAACATTGGGAGGAAGGTTGCTAGGGACAAGGGGAATGGAATGATCATGACCACCACATGAAGGAGGAAGTCCCTGGGGAGTGGAAAAAACAACTTGATGTTTGGAGAGGATGGATTGGAGGTCCTATGACACAGAGGGTGTCTTAGTGGTGTGAATGGCATGGAGTTGTGCAATAATGCTAGAATGGCCTTTTTTGAGGAGTTTTTCCATGTGATGGGAACTGATGATCTCCGGAGAGCTGATGATGATGCCTCAAGACTTATTTTGTTGGCCCTCCTGGTTGAATTGCATGGTTAATTCCTTAAAATCCATGATAATGGGACCTAGAGTCCTTAGCCATTCGACACCCAACATAATGCCACAACCACCCATGTCAATAGCAAACATATGAGATTTTATGTGGTACTGACCAATTTGGAGACACAATTTTTCACAACGCCCCCCACATTTTATGGACCCGCCATTGGCAATCATGATTTGAAAATTATTGATGACACAGATATAACAATTAGTTTCTTGGGCAATGCGACGATGAATAAAATTGTGGGTGCTTCCACTGTCAACAAGGATGATCACTTTCCGATGCTTAATGTAACTAATTAGCTTGAGCGTTTGGGGAGCAGAGAACCCAGTGAGAGCATTCGGGGAAATGACCGATTCAACTTCGGGAGGGTTGGAGGGTGGGGTCATGTCAGTGGGTTCAGGTGACTCTGCCACAGGGGGGGCCTTGACATCGTCTTTCGAAACATCCTCAGAGATGGCCATAAAAATATTTTGTTCCTTACACTTGTGCCCAGGAAAATATTTGTCATCACAATTATAAAAAAGGCCATTGAGTTAGCGTTCAACCATTTCTTCCCTGGTAAATTTATAGATCTTTAGTGGAGTGGAAGGAGGAGTGGGAGTGACTGGTTTAAGGTGAGGAATAAAGGAGGGTTTTTGGGTTTGAGAAGAGACAACTTGTTGTGCTTCCTTAGCTCTTTTAGTAGCTTCCACCCAACTCTGAGGTTGAGCCATGAGGACATGGGCACAAATCCCATACTTGAGGCCACTGATAAAAATTCTCTAAAAAAAAGGCATCATACATGCCCTCTGAACGGAAATCCAATCACTCAAAAGCAGCTATAAAGTATTCCACTGTGCCAGATTGTTTCAACTTTGTCAAACGACCTAAATGGTTGGTGTCAGTGTCAAAGCATTCATAAATCTCTACCACAAATTTTGTCCAAGCCACATACCCTTGGCGGGCATTTTTTCTCCATTGCCACCATTGCCAACATTCTTGGTCTAGATGGATAACACCATATCGGAGTTTGGCCAACTCATCTGTAATTCCATACAAAGAGAAATAATGTTCCATTTGAGTTATCCAACCAATGGGATCTGAGCCATCAAATTTGTTCACATCCACACGTGGAAGGCGTAGGTCACGTTGAAAGTGATGGGGCTAAAAATTATGGGAATTAGAGGAAGTTTCACCTTCAGAGTTCAAAGGTGGGTCATAGGAGGAAAGATCTGTAGGGATATTCAGCTTGGTGCAGAGAATTGTAGTGAAGGATGCAAGCTTGGTAGTGAGGTCCTGTTTGATGGTTTCCATTTTTGTGTTTATGGAGGAATGCATGTTTTTTTTTATGGTGGAAAAATTGGAACTGAGTTGCCTCACTTCCTATTGGGTCTCTGTTAAATTAGAGGATGAGGAATCAAAGTGAGCTTCCAAGTCTTGGCTACGGGTGTGGGCCATGATGAAAAGGGAAAACAAAAAGGGATGGGTGGGACCACACAAAAAATGGGTTATGGGTGGAGTGTTACATGATGATCAGGGCGATGAGGGGAATCCAATGTGGTAAGGCCCAAATAAGGGTGTTGGAAGGGGGTTGGGTCCACGGGGAAAACAAAATACTGAAAAATGATAGGTATGTATGTGATAAGGGAGAAGAGAAGAATCCAACGGGATAGGGCTCAAATAATATTGTAGTCTTGAACTTCCCAAATTATTAACAGGAAGAAATGTGTAGTAATTTCGCAACCCGAATGTAGGAGGCACAATTGCGCAGCAATAGATCTTGTCTGTTTTGTTTTTGTTTCCATCCCAAGGGTTAGGGTATGCAGGGTGTCTATAGACAAGGGTTTTCCCTATGCTATAACTCTTTGATATACATGCGGGGTCCAACAATAGTACTTGACTCAATCTCTCAGGGCACCAACTAAGGAGGCTAGCCGTGTCCTTAGTCGTACTACTTGACTACCCATGTACTAGAGAGAATCTTCCCAAGTGTTGTCCTCGGTGTCACTATAGCAGTCAGGAGGCCGATCGGTTTATCTATGGAGGGCTTCAGGATATCTAGGTCGATCCGTATACATGTGTTGTCTGATGCACTACCACTCGAAGGGGTACCAAAAGGGGGGGTTACAAGGGTGGCCAACAAATGTGCTCTTAATTACCACTTGTATTTCCTCCATGTATAACTCCCCAATCGCGAGTTTATGCGCGTAATGACAGATCATTGTAGCTTTAAGACACCAGAATATGTCTCTACTCTAAAAAAAAAAAAACCCACAATTTTCTGCCAAGGAAAGTGCTTTGATACCACTTGTAGTATTCTAGATATAAAATAGTATGCAGAACATAAATATTTTAGCTAGAAATGGCAGAGCAACATTGATATAACCAGACAATACCAGAATAATACCAGAATAACACCAGAAAGAGAACCTTGATTAATGATAGCAATGTTCACTTGCCTCTTTGAGGGGGAAACCTCCAACAGAGCAGATCTCTATTGCAGTAATATCCCAGACAAAACTTCTCATACCCTCTACTCCTATTTATACTAAATCTGTCTATCCAAAAGAACAATCTAGAGGAAGATCCTTCTAGAAGTGGAAGATTCTATTAGGTCTTCTTACATTTGACTTATTCTTCCTTATTGCTTGGCCTTATTAATATTGGCCTTTATTACATGGAAATATATTATTCTACTTACGTGAGGGGTTAGGGAGGTTAGGTCCCTAACATATTTTGACTAGAAGATCCAATTGGGGTGATTCAAAAAGTGGAATAAAGTGGGATAAAAGGAGTATCACATAAATTTGGGAGAAGCTTAGGGATTTTTAGGCACAGACCTAGCCTGACTTCTCTAAACATAGGAGCTGTCATTACTTGTCAGCGCTACAACCCCAGGACAATGTGGTTCTTCCATGTACCTAGAGTATATCAGAAGGCCCCTTTTGAACGATTGCGCATTAGACAACACTACTACGGATTTGAGCTTCCATGTACCTGGCATATATCAGGAGACCCCCTAGAATCCTGAGACCAACCTAGTAAACCATTTGGTCATCTTTTTGGTTTAGTACACCAAGAACAACACTCAGGGATATCACTCTTTAGTACCTCAATAGTTAGATAGTATGGCTAAGGGCATGGTCAAGCCTCCTTAGTTAGTGCCCTGAGATATTGGGCTTAGTACTATTGTTGGACCTTGCACGTATATTAGAGAGCTATAGCACTTGACACTCCCTTGTCTATGAGGACCTCTGCCTAAGCCAATTATGAATTCCTACCTTGCAATGATACTTGGCCAACATTCCACTAAAAAAGGGAACTTCTACACCAAATAAGCTCTCAGGAAGTGCTCCTTGGACTCTTGATGAAGGTGAATAAATGCACAGGGACATAGATGATTTACAAAAGAAGGCAGTAACAAAATATGAACTGCAAAAGATGATGGATTCAACTGAAGCTAAGCTGGAAGCGATGATGGATACTAAGATGGATGGCTTAAAAAGGGAGATCATTGAAGGGTTGAAAAAGTTGCTAATAGAAAGGCCACCTGAAAGTGACAATGTATCCCATGAAATTCATGATGATGACACAAGGAAGATGAATCGATACTGGAGAAACTCCATCTTTGGGTTGAAGACCAACCACTTTCCTAAGATCGATATGAGGAAGTTTGATGGGAAGGATCCAATCACATGGATACTCCAGATGGAGCAGTTCTTTGATCTACATGATGTGCCATACACACAAAAGGTACAAATTGTGTCCTTATATTTAGAACCTAATCAGCTTGATTGGTATCGATGGTTTTGTTCTCGCAAATCACTTGTCACTTGGAATATTTTCATGGAAGAAAGCATAACACACTTTGAAGATACAAGGAGTAATACCTTCTTTAGCCAATTGATAAATCTCAAGCAAAAGGGTCCAGTTGCAAAGCAAATTGATAACTTCCAAAGATTGAATATAAAGGTAACAAATATTCCAAATGAGCACCTGATTGAAGTCTTCAAAACAAATTTAAAGGATACCATTCAACATGAGGTTCACATTTAGGAACCCAAATCATTGAAGAATGCGTTCATGGTGGTGAGAATTTTTGAAAGTAAAAATATGGCTATGGCTACTAGAAGGACCACCCCTAACATCTATCGAGAGAACAATGTTCCCTCTTCTAAACCACCTCAACCTACAAGGTTGACACCTCAATAATTGGAGGAAAGAAACAAAAAATGTTTATGATTTATTTGTGACAACAAGTACAATAAGGGACATAAGTGTGGTGAGAAGAAATTATTCTACATAGATTGTGAAGAGGAAGAAGAAGAAGAAGAAGAACCATCTCAAGATGAAGATGTAGAAGATATTTCTTCTGAAGAGATGACTCCTACCATATCATGTCATGCATTGGCTAGAATTAGCACTCCTCAAACCCTCAAGATCGAAGGATATATCAAAAAGAAAAAGCTAATAGTGCTAATTAATTCTGGTAGTACTCATAATTTCATTCACTGTAAACTAGCCAAAGCTCTCAACTGCTTTATATATCAAGCACCAGAGTTTCAAGTAATGATTACAAATGGAGGAACTATCAATTTCTGAGGAAAATTCCATAAGATCAATCTTACTATGGGGGAATATGTAATTAATAGTCCAATGATTGCTATACCCATGGGTGGTGTTGATCTCGTACTAGGGGTCCAATGGTTGCAATCATTGGGAGCATTGGATTTTAATTTTCAAGAACTTTTCATGAAATTTTCATTGGAAGGAAAGGGATTTGAGTTAAGGGGTATCACAAGGAAACCTAGTAAGGTGTTAAGCTTTAATGGTATGACAAAATTATTGAAAAAGGTGCATCAGGGTGTAATTGTACAACTATGCTCACTAGATGTTAAAACATCTAAGACATCTATCCCCTTAGATCTCCAATGCATCATTGACAAGCATTCCAAAGTATTTGAAGATATTCCCAAAGGTCTTCCACCCACTCGTGATCATGATCATGCTATTCACTTAATTCCTCAGAGTGTTCCTCGTAACATCAAGCCTTACAGATACTCTTATGCCCAAAAGAGTGAAATTGAGCGTATGGTTGAAGAAATGTTAGAGGCTGTCATTATTAGACCTAGCCAATGTTCTTACTCCACACCAGTGGTAATGGTACTCAAGAAAGAGGGCTCATGGCGTATGTGTCTAGATTATAGAGAGCTCAAAAAGATCAGCATTAAAAATAAGTTTCCCATTCCCGTCATTGATGAATTGTTAGATGAACTACATGGAGAAATCTACTTCACAAAGTTGGATCTCCGTTAAGGGTATCATCAGATTAGAGTGAAGGAAGAAGATATCCCAAAAACAACATTCATAACTCATGACGACCATTATGAATTTTTGGTCATGCCTTTTGGTCTTACGAATACACCTTCCACATTCTAAGGGTTGATGAATTCCATTTTCAAGCCCTTCCTTTAAAAACTTTTGTTAGTATTTTTTGATGATATACTAATCTATAACAAGTCTTGGGAAGATCATGTTCGACATGTTGACATGGTACTGCAACTACTGAAGGAGAAATATCTATATGCCAAACCATCCAAATGTTTCTTTGGGGTGAAGGAGGTAGAGTATTTGGGTCATATTGTATCTCATGAAGGCGTCAAGATAGACCCTAACAAGATTAAAGCCATGATGACTGGCCGATTCCCAAAACATTGAAGAATCTTAGAGGATTTTTGGGTTTGACAGGTTACTACCGCAAGTTTGTTTGAAACTATGGAAGAATAGAAGCACCTTTAACTACATTAACTAAGAAGGATGCATTTTCATGGACTCAAGAGACAATTCAAGCTTTTGAACAACTTAAAGAGGCAATGTGCAAAGCTCCTGTCTTGACCACACCAGACTTCACAAAAACCTTTATTGTGGAATGTGATGCCTCGGGAAATGGCATTAGTGTTGTTCTAATGCAAGAAGGAAGCCCCCTTGCTTTTGAAATTCGGCCACTAAAGGGAAAGGACTTACACAAACCCATTTATGAGAAGGAAATGATGGAAATAATACATGCATTGAAGAAATGGCACCATTACCTAATAAGTAGGCACTTCAAGGTTAAAACAAATCATGACAGTCTTAAATACTTCTTGGAACAAAGACTTTCTTTAGAAGAGCAACACAAATAGGTGACCAAGATGTTGGGTTATGACTTTGAAATCATCTACAAAAAAGGGAAGGAAAATGTTGTGGCAGATGCACTCTCAAGAAATGATGAAGATGTTGAGGCATTTCTCTGTGTTATCTCTATCATCCAACTTGATTGGATAACATAAGAAAGGGATGAATGTAAGAATGACGAAGAAATGTGGACTCTCATTCAAAGGTTGCAACAATATTCTAGTGCATCTAATACATTTACATAAAAAAATGATTCACTATGGTACAAAGATCGCTTATATTTATGTAAGAAATCCCAACTCAAACAAAAGGTACTTTTGGAATTGTAGACCTCTCCGACAGGAGGGCACTCAGGATTTTTGAAAACCTATCACAGGGTTAAGAGGGAATTTTTTTGGGATGGCCTTAAAATTGATGAACAAAGGTTTGTTGCAAAATGTTTGGTTTGCCAACAAAATAAGGTGGAAACAATTAAGACCCCATGTATTTTACAACCATTATCCATTCCAAGTCAGCATTGGGAAGAGGTTTCCATGGATTTCATCATAGGGTTACCGAAGTTTGAAGGAATGAGTTTCATCTTGGGGATTGTCGATAGACTTACCATGATCCAAATTTTAGGGGGTATATGGTCTAAATTCAGATGCAAAAGTCATAAACCTATAAAACTAATAGACTGTCCATGTGGATCAAGGAGATCTCCACCTCCTCATTAATTAATTGGGCTAACAGGTTTCCCATATGGGTCAAAGAGAGTCCCACCTCTCCATTATTGTATTGGGTCCTATTTTCCACTTCTTAGTTAGATGGGTAGTTAGATATATTATTATAATAATAGTGACTCATTTAATGAGTCCTTTCCATTATTATATCGGGTTTTATTTTTCACTACTTAGTTAGTTGGGTAGTTAGATCTATTATACTAATAATAGAGACTCATTTAATGAGCTCTTGTTGACTTTGTCCAATGGACCATTTTGTAATGCGATATAAAGGCCTATCAAGCCTTCTCATGAAATCAAGTTACTCATTTTGGCTTCTCTCATATTTTCTATTGTTCATTGTGAGATTAATTAGCTCTGAGTGATTTACTAGTAATTAGTTTTAGAGGTGAGGCTCATCTTTGAGACTCACCTCCCAAGTACTTCATTTACATTTTTTTTTTTGGTCCATGCTTATTTTCATGCAATATGTCACATCTAAGCTCCTCATCTCTTGGAATTCAAGCCATCCAGATATCAACTCCTGAGATCTAGATTAGTGGTATCATAGCAGGTACTCTTTCCATCAGGACAAGGGTTTGAAGCATGCTGCAAGTCCAAACATTTGCAGTAATCACCAACCTCCTTTTGGTGATGGATGAAAATTCGATAAGCCATAGGAAGATTTCAAGGATGGAGCAAGAAGCCTGAGACAAGGGCACCTTCCAGGCATTGGTTGAATCGAAAGGTCAAGCGACCATCACCATGTGGGAGAAGGAAATCATTGCCAAGCACAAGGACAAAGCCTGAGAGGAACTGAACCAAGAAGCAGACTGGATAATGGACCCAAGGACCACACAATCCAAGGAAACCCTCTACCATAAGACGATAGAGATGGCATGGCAGAAAAAGATGTTAATAGGAAAAGTGAGCACATAAAATAAAGCTTCTAGTCGGAAGGGTAACAAGGCCCTAAAAAAATTGCTATAAGAAATCTCGAGTCACCTCAGCAACCTAGACGCTAGTACAAAATGAATTGCAGAGGACCATAAGAACCAAAAGGAGAAGCTAGAGCAAATGGCTGGCCAATTCCACCTATACTTGTTTTATGTCCATCATATGGACATCAGACCTGCTGATGGGAATAGAGCACCATCCCGGATCAGGAAGACCCACACTGTGGCCGAGAGGGAGGAGAGCAAGGACAAGGCGAAATATGGAAAGAAGAATCTCATAATCCTGGACTAGCGTCGGGTAGCCAAAGATCAGTGAATATTACTGGGTCAGTCTTAACTGTTGTCTTGTGTTTTTATGGTTTTTTTATGATTAGCTTGTCAAAACTGGATATGATGGGACTGGATCGGTTTCCCAATGTGGCGGTCCAACCATACCCCTCTGCTATCTCAAAGAACGCAAATCTGGAACCCCTGGGCTGGTTTCCTTTTTGGCAGACCAGGGAGTTCCTCTTTTTGTATATTAGTCTTTTTTAGTAATACAGATACTCACACTCACTTACAAAAAAAAAAAAGTACTTGGGAGGTGACGCTCAAAGATGAGCCTCACCTCTAAAACTAATTACTAGTAAATCACTCAAAGATAATTAATCTCACAATGAACAATAGAAAAGATGAGAGAAGCCAAAATGAGTAACTTGATATCATGAGAAGGCTTGATAGGCCTTTATATAGCATTACAAAATGGTCCATTAAACAAAGTCAACAAGAGCTCATTAAATGAGTCTCTATTATTAGTATAATAGATCTAACTACCCAACTAACTAATTAGTGGAAAAGAAAACCTGATACAATAATGGAAAGGGCCCATTAAATGAGTCACTATTATTATAATAATAGATCTAACTACCCATCTAAATAAGTAGTGGAAAATAAAACCCAATACAATAATGGAGAGGTGGGACTCTCTTTGACCCATATGGGCAACCCATTAGCCCAATTAATTAATTAGGAGGTGGGCATCTCCTTGATACACATGGAAAATCTATTAGATTTATAGCTTTATGACTTTTGCATCCGAATTTAGACCATATAACCCCTAAAATTTGGATCATTCCTCCCCCCTTAGAAAATGATGGTCCCCATCATTTCACCCATGCTAAAAATAGAAACCCCATTATCGTACCATTATGATTACAATGTCAATATATCCAATGAAGAGAAGGGTTTTGTGTAGTTGACCCATAACCTAGGGTTTGTGGTTGACCCATAACCTATTTGACAATGGCATTGTACATGGGTAGAAAAAATAAATAAATTTTAATAAAATCCCAAAAAATAATATGGAAAAATCGTGACTTTGGGGGCTGTGAACATCCTTCTGCAAATATATTCATAATTTTTTCTACAGGTGATGAAATCCAATTATGTCGAAGACTCATTTGAGATACTGAAGATATATTTCCATCAGTATATGGAAATTTTTCTGAGGTGGCCCATGAAGTGAGAAAAACAAGGCCGAATTTGAAGGGTGCATGGCCATGCTGGTTACAAACATGCGTTGTTTCAAACAAATATATCTCATAAACCAGACAACGAAATGAAATTTCATGAAATACCCATTTGAGATATTGAAGAGATATTTCCATCTATATGTGTAACTCCTTTTGTTGTTTTCTGAGCAGGGAGAAAAATATCATTGAAGATGGTGGTACTGGAGGCCTCCTTGGGTCAAATACATGTTGAGATTCAATCGATGATATCTCTCAAACCAGGAAGCGAAATGAGATTATGAGAAATACACATTTGATATATTGAATAGATATTTCCATCCATATGTGGAAATCCTTTTGTATTTTCCTGAGCAGGGAGAAAAGTATCGTTGAACATGGTGGTATGCGTGGCCTCCTTGGGTCAAATACATGCTGAGATTCAATCGATGATATCTCTCAAACCAGGAAGCCAAATGAGATTTCGTGAAATACCCATTTGAGATATTGAAGAGATATTTCCAATGAGCTATGGTAGAGCCTCTAAAATGTTGTGTAGATGTCATAACACCTCTTTGAAGTTGGTTGAGTGTAGAGGTACATAAAGGACGCCAAGCATTTGTAGAGAAGCATGGGTTGTTGTAGAGGTTGTGGAATCTCCGTGGGAAGCATGGACACCTTGAAAATTTGTTGAAAATTTTGCAAACCAATGGATGTGGTTGATCCATGTATATATGTAGTGAATCCATGTATGGATGTAGCGAAACCATGTACGGTTCTCCTTGTTATAGTGAACGAAGATTCGAGGGAAAAAAAAATCCCTTTAGTGCCTGTGGACCAACTATGATGCTTACAGTGTATGGTTCAAAAAATGGATTCCGATAGTACCAAAAGGAGGTTGGTGATTACTGCAAATGTTTGGATGAAACCTTACTCCATGGAATACCCACAAATTTTCTCCTAGTGCTTCGGTGAAGTAGGGAAGTTTTCGAAAGGTTTGAGGCCTGTTATTTCTCTTGTTGCCGTTGCACTTTTATTGCTTTGACTGAGACCTTCCATCATTAGGATGAACAAGAAGGGTGATAGTGGGTCTCCTTGTCTGATTCCTTTAGTGGGCCAAAAGCGTTTGGCTAGGGCTCCATTTATCAGGAGTGAGAAACTTGCCGTTGATACTAGGATGATAATCCAGCTGATCCAGTGTTGGGTGAAACCAAAGGATTTGAGAGTCTTAACCATGTAGTGCCAGCTAATTTTGTCATAGGATTTTGCTAGGTCAAGTTGTATTATCATCCCCCCTCTCCTTTGGATTTTCAGGGTGTGGATTAGCTCATGACAATGGATGATGTTGTCCATGATTTGCCGTCCTTCCACAAAACCCGCCTGTTCTTGTGAAATCAGTGTGGGTAGGAGGGGTTTCAATCTATTGGCTTTGAATTTAGAGATTATCTTGTAAACGACATTGCATAAAGCTATGGGTCTGTAGCGGTCAGGGGTCCTTGCTTCATTTTCTTTGGGGATTAGAGTAATCATTGTGGAATTTAACGATTTTAGGATGGAGGTCGACCGTCTAGAGTCCTCCACCATCCTATAAACATCGTGTTTGACCATTTCCCAACAGGCTTTGAAGAATTCCACTGTGAATCCGTCTGGACCCGGGGCTTTCCCATTGGGAATATCCTGGATCACTTGATCAATTTCCTCCTTATCTATGGGTTTGTTTAGGTTGTTATTTTGTTCCTCGGTGACTAGACGGGGGATGTGTTGCGTTATCCTCTGGATGGCCTCCGTTCAGTCTTTTTTGGGTTCCTGGGCTATCTCCTGGAAGTGACTTACCAGGGTATTTTCAATCTCCTTGTGGGATTCTCGCTTGATCCCATACTGATCCTTATTTTTCATGATTTTGTTGTGGGCTCTTCTGGCAATGGTTGTTCTATGAAAAAGCTTGGTGTTCCTCTCTCCTTCCTTTAGCTATCTGATTCAGGACTTTTGGCGCCATAGAATTTCTTCTTGCTAGAATCTTCCTTCCCATTCCTGGGTCATTTGGATCTCTTCCTTTTTTTGGTCCTCTGTGTAGTCCTCCGCGATGCAAACTTCCTGGAGTCTTCTCATTTTGTCTTCAATATTTTTCTTCTCTTGGTTTATGTTGTCAAAAATTTCCTTGTTCCACTCCCTGAGCTTATATTTGATGTAATTTAGTTTCTTATAGATTTTGAACATCCATGTCCCTTGCTCCGGTTATTTCTCCCACCACCACTGGTTGATGTTCTCCTTGAAGGTGGGGTGTTCAATCCAAAATTTCTCAAATCTGAATGGTCTATTCTTTGGGGTGGTTGGGAAGTCTGCTTCCAATTGGACTGGCTAGTGATTAGAACCCCCCCAGGGAAGGATGCTACAATATAAGGTTAACCCCTGCATAATGATGGATATCAACACCAAGAATTTGTCGAGTACTGTCGCAACCTGATGTTGATTTATCCGTTTATTGTTCCAAGTGAAGTGTCAGTTATTAGTTCTGATCTCCACCATCTCTGTTGTGTCTATGAACGTTGATAATTCTTCCGCATCTCTATCCAATGTATTGGTACCTCCTTTTTTTTTCGCAAGTGATGTGATGATGTTGAAGTCCCCTGCCAAGATCCAGTGGAGGTTGCTGGAGCGAGTTTTTAGGTCTTCTAGGTCTAGAAGCATTCTTCTCTTTTACTCTAGCATCTGGGGTCCATACACATTAGTGCATAGAATCATCTCCGTATTCCCGATGATTTGCATGTTAATTGAAAGTGTGTGCTTGGTAGCCTTGGTTGCTACTAGGTTCATCACTTGTGAATTCCACAAGGTGAGGATTCCTCCTACCATCTGATGTCCTTCGACATCCAACATCTTGTACTTGCTCCATTATTTTTTACTGATTGTTTCCATTCTGTCTATAATGCATTTTGCCTCTTGGATGAAACAAAGGTCCGGTTGTTCCTTCCTAAGTCTATTTCTAAGAATTCTCTTCTTTCATGGGCTGTTTAGGACTCTTATACTCCATGTTATAATCTTCATTTAAACATGTGGGGGAGATTTGGGAAATATATGTTTGATCTTACCTAAGTTTATCAGCAGAGCTCCTAGTTCCTGTAGGACTACAGTGTTTGATTTACTGTTGTTGGCCCTTGACTAAGTTTTGGGAGATCCTTGGTCAAGTTTGACCTATTTTGGGACTTTGACAGCTTGTTGAAGATGGAGAGCAAAACAAAGCAGAGATCGCGGGATCTCGGCCCCCTTTTGGGTCATTTTTGGGATTTGGGAATATGTAATGGGTATGGGATGTCAGCCCATGGGTTTACCCATGTTTAGGCCTATTTTTGTAAAGTATAAATAAGTAGCTAGGTGACATAAGTAGAGAGACCGATAAGCTAAGTGCTAAGTGCAAGTATGGTTTGTATATGCTCTATGCATATTGTGAGAAACTTGTAGAGCTAAGTGCAAGTGGTTGTAACATATTGTGAAAGGCTTTGTGATGGACCTAGCTTGGGGAAGGAGGATCTGGAAAGGTGCGCACAAGTCTCCTGTCCTATGTGGAGTAGGTTTTTTGTGGCTCTGTGCATGTAGATGACTGATTGAAGCTGTTAGCGATCAAACGCACTAGCAATTTTTTGAAGAATGATGCCTAATTTTGAATGGAAATTTTGACTACCTTCCCGAACTCCAAATGAAAATTTGAAAGTACCATTGGAAAGATTAGGATTTATGGATGTCAATCGACTATTCAAGCATGTAAAACAGACTCTCCACGACTTATAAATTCAATTTTTTCTAAGGCAGTTTATTTCTGGAAAACCTGCCTTTTTCAGTGGTTTAGGCGAACAGGACGATTGTTCATTAACCACCGAAAGTAGTTCTTTCGGTAGTTAATCCACCCAAAAGTCTTCTATTTTAACCACCAAAAGCCTGTTACTGCCAGAATGACTGAATTTTTGCCCAGATCGGGAATTTTTGAGTTGGAATGGTTTGAAACCTCTTCGAATGGACAGTTGTTGAATTATCAAATCAGATCCAATAGATATTTTTGATGGATAAGGGAAAGAAGAGGTGTTTTAATCATTTTTGGTATCTTTTTCAAAGGCAAAAAATCAGGATTTTGGCACACCTCAACAAATTCGAATTTTATCTCTTGGAAGAGTAATCAATCAGCCTTGGGAGGCTATCCTTCACTAAACCAACACTCAACAAGAGAGGAAGACCATGAAATCTAGGATTGACCTCATTTTTGGGGATCATCCCACATCTTTTGCAACTAAATTTTGATTTACTATCTTTAGTATATTTGATCCTTGTTTTCAGGATCTCAGAACTGCTTTGTAAAGCTATAAAGCTAAGGGTAGAATATGAACCAATGGTTCAACTTTGGAGACTTTTTTCATATTATGTAACTCAAACTTCCCATTTTCATATTGACTAATACAAGCTTCTTTTGCTATAACTTGTTCAGATTTCATCTTCTTGCCTATTCTGTACTTGCACCTGGATCTTATATTCATGCTGTTATGCTTGTTTATGCCCGATAACTGTCATCTTATCACTACATTCATAAGTTTAACTTTGCAATTATTTCTGTGATTATTATAATTGGCCATTCATATATGCTTCATATGTGATTCTGCTGGTATAATAGTTATTTCTTCATTCATCCCTTTATTTGCAAACTCTCTGAACATTTGTGGTTGAAAGCCTTGTCCATCTAAATGTGTTTATGCA
>ML783388.1:801984-819528 GCA_009831015.1 Picea engelmannii | reverse complement strand
GCCATTCATATATGCTTCATATGTGATTCTGCTGGTATAATAGTTATTTCTTCATTCATCCCTTTATTTGCAAACTCTCTGAACATTTGTGGTTGAAAGCCTTGTCCATCTAAATGTGTTTATGCATGATTTGAGTGATAAATAATTCAGTCCTCCAACTTGATCCAAACCCACAATTTTTATTGAGAAAATAGTTACCAAAAGATTAAGTTACCAGGCATCTCTGACTTACAGCCTAGGAGAGTTTCCTGGAGTGATAACAAATTGGCGCCATTGTCGGGGAGAGAGTATTGAAGCTCAACTTCCTTGGGAGAACGACACAAAAGATCTAGTTCTTGATGATAGACAAGAAGTAGACACTATCGGTTGTACATAATCTATCTGGCGACTCCATGAAGGGCGAATTCAGTGGCGACTCCATTGTTCATAAATTTGTTGGTGACTCCACTGGTATGCAATGGAAAATATCTTAGCTAAGAGGTATGCTTTCTGTGATTTTTCAAATATAGCCAGTTTTCCACATCCAGTGCCGACTATAATTGAATGGGATGATTATCTTCCAAGATTCAGAGGAAGCAAGAATGAACATCCCGGTGAGCACTTATTCAATTTTCATAAGTGCATGCTTGAACATGGTTTTGTTCACGAAGATGTCTTGATCAAGCTGTTCAAATTTTCTTTAGAAGAAAATGCTCGTGAATGGTGTCATTCTCTTCCTAATGTTAGTATCCATTCTTTGAAGGATTTTCATGTGGCTTTCAATTCATATTACGAGAATTTTTACTCAGCTGATCTTATTTTTGATAATTGTTGTAAAGAATCTGCATTCCACATCCAACATTCAGTTAGTATTTCTTCCGATTGTGAAGATGTTGGTGATAGTCATATTGTAGACACATTTTTCATTGATTCAAATGTCTCTTATAGTTTTGACTATGGGATTAAGGAGGCTTCAAATTTTGATAAAGAAGTTGCTGATATGAATTCAGTATCCCAAGAAATTCAGAAGCAGTTGTTCTTGCCTTTACCATCGATACCCATCATTCTTGATTTGGAATCTGCAGTAGATATCAAACAATCCATGATTAGTACAGAAATCAGTCTACAACCATTTTCATATTTACAGATAACTGAAAGTGCCAGCCTTCATGGGAAAGAGAATACCCAATTTTTTTTTGATTTTCAGATCAAACAATAGGAAGAGGTTTTTCTTTACAGCTTCGTTGATCCTTTTGATGATTATTGAAAGTCTTTGAGTAGAACATATGTCAATCTATTTTTGAAGGAAGGTTGGTTCTGATGCCCTTTCAAACTCCATTTCTGTATGCTATGGTTTCTAATATTTTTCAAGTCAAGATCAAGCATGATATCAGTAAATCAGTTTCTTACTTGGATGCATTGGAAATTCAGTTTTACTTGATCAATTTGCCTCTACTGGTTAGAGTAGGAATAGATAGAAAATAAGCTCGTCATCGAGCATGAGATCCTTTTCAGTCTAGTAGTTTGCAGCAAGAACTTGTGTTCAACATTTTATTATAGTTTGAATAAGTTGTAGGGATGGATGAGGAGATTTGAGCAAATGGCCTTGTATGTTGGCCTTGATGTAGTCTAGAGCAGGCATCTTATTGTCCTTTCTGCTCTACAACTGCGATTTATAAATTCCCTCTGTTTATTTTTGTTATTCTCGACTGGTTTGGTTTATAAGTTATAGATTGGAACAAAAGACCAACATGACATTGCGGGTCTTGATGGGGTGTGAATACGCCATGACTATTAAATGCTTCAGTATCTAAAAGAGGCCCAGTATTGTTTGCAGTCCTATACTGAGAATCAATTGCTTGGTTATGAAGGAGAAACAACTATGTACTCTCAACACCATGAAATGCATCACCAGATAGTGGTGGTTTTGAATAGCCCCGAACTGTTTAGGGGTGCAAACATTTGCTGGTGACATAAATGCAAGTAGTGGTATCTCTACAGTTTTTGACCCTTGTATTACTAGGTTCTTCATTCACACCTTCCAATACTCCAACAAGTATTTGTATGGACAGAATTCATAAATTATGTTGTCAGACCTGCAACTGGTATATCAAGGATTGGAGATGCTGTTGTTATTTTCTCATTATTTGTTGGGCACTTAACAACTGGTTTGCTGTCTATCACCCTCATTATATCTTACTACTCCACAGATAGCTCACATAAAGTCCACACATGAGAAGAATTTGGCAAATGCGGTGAAGCTGCCCCTTCAAACTGAAAGGGAGTTTCTTCATCCAAAAGTTCCAACTTCAGTATATGGCTCTGTCCCTTCAGATCGCCCTTTTTCCTGTCCTAATGAGGGCTGTGAAAAATGCTACATACATGAGTATAAATTAAATCTTCATCTCAGAAGAGAACATGCAGGTTATGCTTTTAAAGAAAATGGAAGGCATGGTATTGATAGTAAAGATGAAATGGATTAAGGAAGTGACCAAGATGAAAATGTAAGGAATCTTCATAGAAAGTTTTTGAATGCGTCTGCTGTCGATTTAAATACAAAAACGAGTTCCAGAGCAATTATGGAATCAAAACAACCAAGGAAGGGACATCCTCAAGAAGGCACAAAAGAGAGCAAAAACCAGACCTGTAAAAAAGACTGGAACATTGTCAAAGCAACCAAAATCTTCTCAGTATAAATGAAGTAAGGAATTTTTTTGAGTTTCTGAAGTTTTGTTATAGCCTTTGGTGGCTTAGGTGAACAAATGATTGTTCATTAGCTACCAAAAGGCAAAGCTTTTGGCAGTTAACATTTTCAAATTTTGTCTCTTTAACGACCAAAAGCACAGAAACATGGCAGAACGCTACAAATTTTGCACAGATCCAATTTTTCTTAATCCAAATGCCATGAGAAGGGTTCCTAACGATAGATGAGAATTAATGGCATTATTATCAATTTTCATTCCTAATTTTTAAGGTGTCTAGCAAAGCGGAAAGATCGAATTGGTTACCTGTTTTTGGCAAAAAAAAAATGCTGTCTTTCTACCAATAGTGGCAAACTCGATTCTTCACACAGCCTATGGAGATCTACTACAACCGTCGAAGATTTTGAAGACCAGGAAGATTTTTTAGATAAGAGCATGGGTCTTTTGATGAAAATACTTGTGGCACACCTTTGCCTCCTTCAGAACAAGGGGATTCAATTGGTGCTATTGTTGTAGCTTCAGTAGCAGTTCCACCTCATGGAAATAAGATTGTGACATTTGCATTAGCATGGGACAACCGAAAGTCAGATTTCCTAGTGGAAAATCATATAAAAGACGCTATACCAAATTTTATGGATCTGATGGAAATGCAACAACAAATCTTGTTCGGGATACCCTCATTGAGCATCGAAATTGAGAGTCAATTATAGAAAGTTGGCAAAGACCTATACTACAAGATAATAAACTCCCATTGTGGTGTCGAATTTTAATTTGTAGATCGCCCAACAAACATTTCATTTGGTGTGTGATATGGCCGAGTAGAGATGTTTATTTAGACCTCACTGTCACGACCAGTTCAATTGAATATGATGAGTACAGACCACTCCGTTCAGAACTGTTCAGGAGTCCACTGGTTTCATTTGTTTATGGGAGTGTTTTAATTCTCATCCAGATATGCATCGAGTCCTAGTATTTCTAACGACCCGTTAATTGCTCATTCAAAACGTATTTTCATAATTTCAGATCCGTTCAAGGTGGCTGAAGGATGGTCGAAACTCTAGTTTGGAAAGAAAACGTATCATACAGGTGTGCATTTCAACTATCATATGGCTTAAATCCTGGTTTGGTGATCAATACTTGGACAATTATCGGCTCAAAACTCGTTTACAGGTTAGTTGAATCACAATTCTTCTTTAGTCTCGGCCGAAATTGACTGAAATCTTACCTATATTCTCTCTCTATTTAAGATTTTCTTTACAATTGAACTCCAAGTCTTGCTAAAAAACCATTGAGTTTGTTCTCAAATACACACTGATTAATTAGCTCGAGTCAAAATTCCTCAATTAAACTGTCAGTTATCTCTTTGAATGTTGAGTTAATTCATAGCTGAAACCTGATTCATGTCAATCACCTGAAATCACTCTATTTGTTGAGTCACAGTCTGTTGTTAAGTCATACCATTAAACTTGACATATACTCCTTGATTTGAGTCTTGCCTAAATGTCTCATGCTATTTCTGAACTAGAAGACTATTAATAAAGTTATACTTTCGTGCTGAGTCACACTCTTTGACTCAAGATCCATCTATTCATCAATTACATGCATAATCCCTGGGTTTGAGGGACACATCAACAATTAATTATGGCAAAGTCATAATCTTCTTTGAGGGATGAGGTTGATGGTGTTTGGTACTTGGAGGCGCATCCAGAGGTAGCAGAGCATTTCAAACATGCAGGGGTATTCACCTATTGTGAGAAACTTACCAGCTTTCATCAACAGGTAACAAAATCTTTTGCAACTGTATATGATGGAAGGTCTGCCAAAATAGGGAAGAAAGAATTCATCATTGATGAATCATCTATAGCAGAGTTTACAGGTCTGCCAAGAACTGGAGAGTGTTGGTTCAGATCCACAGTGCCATCGAATATAGAGTTCAGATCTTATTTGTTGCCCATTCACAAAGACTTGATTTGGAAGAAGGACATTCCAATGTCCTTTCTGGAACCTCAGTGGCAGGCATTGCTGAAAGCAATTTTTGTATATATCACTTGTGAGGGGCGCTACAACATGGTAATATTTTATCATTTTAAACTTCTAAATCATTTTACAGGCAGAGAACCCATCAATTTACCTTTCTTCTTTCACAAAACTCTCACTAAAATGTCAAGACAAGTTAAGGTCAAGCCAACTAAAGTCTCTAGTAGACTATCTCACCAAGGGCTTATTACCCTTCTTGTCAAAGAAGATTTGAAAAAGAAATAGGTTGATTAGGGTTTCTTTCTCTTTTGGAATGAATCTCAAACCGAGGGACCACCAGAAGAAGAAGCTAAAAAGATCAGTGGCAGGAAGACAATCACACCTAAAAGCAGTCAGAGAAAAAGGAGAGCTATATCACCTTTACCACAACATGAAGAGCCTTATTCATCCAAAATGAAAATATCAAAGAGGAAGTTTCATTTTGACAAGGCAGAAGATGTACCTATAGAGGGTAATCCACTCGACTTACCCTATTCTGACTCAGATCCAAAAATAGAGCAGAAAGATGAGCTTGGTACACAACAACAACCTACAAAGGGTGAATAGTATCTTGATCTTCCTACTCCTACACCTATAGAGGAGCAAGGACCTACAGAGATAGGACAGTCTTCTACTGAACCTACTGTATCTAAATCCAATAATATAAATCAGTTATTGAAAGAGTTGTACAACTTGAAACTTTCAGAAAAATGAGTCAAGTTGAAAAATGCACAACTCTTGGATAGAAACGTTGAGCTTTATGACAAGAGCCAAGAAATCAAACAAAAACATAAGAAAGAAATTGAAAGAAAATGCAACTTTATACAGGAAACTCAGGCTTCTTATGCTACAACTAAATAATCAGACAGTCCCAGCAATCAGGCCACTAGGGTTGGAAACCCTTGCCAAAATTGTCAGCTCCATGGAGGGAGAAATACAAGTTGGAACACATCATGATGAAGTTACAATCTAGTCAAAGAGAAGGGGGCCTCTTCCAAGAAGCTGTGAAGTCGTTTGCAACATTAATACAGGTAATTGAAATTTTGAAATTTTGATTTCTGAAAGTGTTTCACCTTTCGATGGTTTAGGCGATCCTGTGAGTGCTCATTAACCACCGAAAAAGGGTGCTTTCGGTGGATAAGTTCTTAAATATAGACATAGTTAACCACCGAAAGATGTGATTAGCAGAATACTCAAAATTTTGCCCAGATCGAAGTTTTTCGCAACCAATCATCCTGAAAATGGTTTCTAAAGATGCATATTGAATTTACACATCAAATTCAAGATCCGGATTTGATAAAAAATATGTTTGAAGAGGTGCCAAAGTCAGATTAGACACCTATTTTTGGGGCACAGAATTAGTCGTTTTTTGCAAAAGATAGAAAATTTGATTCAATCATGATCAAAGTACATCTACGAGCCTTGGAAGGCTATCTGCACACATCAGAGGATCTAAAAATGCTTTGTATCTGAAGCTGCTGGAAAATGAAAAGTCAAAGACCTCAAGCTGCCTGCAATACTCTTATTTCAAGCTTGAAGTTATCCTGGAATTTTCAAAATCATGGTTACATATCTCACCATCCTGCCTATGTCCAACACCTCTCTTCTCAATAAAGAGATTTTCACAACAGATGCTATGTCGATGTGCAAATAACATTTCCAGGGGAATTTGAAGCAGACATGTTACAAATAAAGAAGATTGTGAAAGATAACAACAAACTTTGGAGAATATCCAGATGATACATTAAGCTGAATGACTCCATGCCCAATACTAAAGGTACAAGGTCTGCCAGGTTCTTGAAGACCTCACAGGGAGGTCTCCATCCCAGTTGGAGCCATATGTTAGCGATCAAACGCACTAGCAATTTTTTGAAGAATGATGCCTAATTTTGCAGGGAACTTTTGACTACCTTCCTGAACTCCAAATGAAGATTTGAAAGTACCATTGGAAATCTTAGGATTTCTAGATGTCAATAGACTATTAAATAATGTAAAATAGACTCTCCACGACTTAGAAATTCAATTTTTCCTAAGGCAGTTTATTTATGGAAAACCTGCCTTTTTGGTGGGTTAGGCGAATAGGACGACTATTCATTAACCACCGAAAGTAGTGCTTTCGGTAGTTAATCCACCCAGAAGTCTTCTATGTTAACCAACGAAATCCTGTTACTGCCAGAATGACTGAATTTTTGCCCAGATCGAGAATTTTTGAGTTGGAATGGTTTGAAACCTCTTCGAATGGACAATTGTTGAATTATCAAATCAGATCCAATAGATATTTTTGATGGATAAGGGAAAGAAGAGGTGTTTTAATCATTTTTGGTATCTTTTTCAAAGGCAAAAAATCAGGATTTTGGCACACCTCAGCAAATTCTAATTTTTCCTCTTGGAAGAGTCATCAGTCAGCCTTGGGAGGCTATCCTGCACTACACCAACACTCAACAAGAGAGGAAGACCATGAAATCTGAGATTGACCTCATTTTTGGGGATCATCCCACATCTTTTGCAACTAAATTTTGATTTACTATCTTTAGTATATTTGATCCTTGTTTTAAGGATCTCAGAACTTCTTTGTAAAGCTATAAAGCTAAGGGTAGAATATGAACCAATGGTTCGACTTTGGAGACTTTTTTCATATTATGTAACTCAAACTTCCCATTTTCATATTGAGTAATACAAGCTTCTTTTGCTATAGCTTGTTCAGATTTCATCTTCTTGTCCATTCTGTACTTGCACCTGGATCTTATATTCATGCTGTTATGCTTGTTTATGCCCGATAACTGTCATCTTATCACTGCATTCATAAGTTTAAATTTGCAAGTATTTATGTGATTATTATAATTGGCCATTCATATATGCTTCATATGTGATTCTGCTGGTATAATAGTTATTTCTTCATTCATCCCTTTATTTGCAAACTCTCTGAACATTTGTGGTTGAAAGCCTTGTCCATCTAAATGTGTTTATGCATGATTTGAGTGATAAATGATTCAGTCCTCCAACTTGATCCAAACCCACACTTTTTATTGAGAAAATAGTTACCAAAAGATTAAGTTACCAGACATCTCTGACTTACAGCCTATGAGAGTTTCCTGGAGTGATAACAAAAGCTAATAAAGAAGAAGAGTTGGCGGACGTAGCCCCAGGGTGGGGGTGAACCATGTAAATACCGTGTTATTCTGCTCTGTGCGATGTTCTGATGTATTCATGTGTTATTTGCTAAGTGCTTGATATACATAGATCGATATATATGTTTATGATTTGTGCTTATGATGAATCTGGATGTTAGATATGATATATGTGAATGTTCTTAGTTCTTGAATCTGCTAGATCTGATCCATTTCTTTATGCTAAGTGCTTAAGTACATTAGATCAGGGTGAATGCTGCGATGCTCTATTTTATCTGCGAAGAAGATATTGGGTAAATAATGATGAACTGATGGTGCTAAGTGCTCTATTAAGTATTATACTCACAGATCTATGTCCCAGCTAAGGTTGCAGACACCTGAGCCCTACAACCACCCCTGCCTCTAACTCAGGTGAGACTTCATCTACTTCGCAGGTGTTGTCGAAAGGGTCGGTAGTTAGGGTTTTTTTGGTGCGCTGTTGTAGCGTTGAACCTTGAGTCTGCCCTTGTGCCAAAAAATGGTTCCATTGCCGGGACCTGAAACTGTGATTGCCGGGAACTAAGGAAGAAGAAGCTTTGTGCAAATATCCGACTTGAAATTGTGAAATATTTGTGCGTAGATTTGTTTCTCTAGTGTGCAATACTCTACTTAGTTTGACAAGCTCTATGCTAAGGAAAATAAGTCTGATCTGAAGAAAAGAGGTAAGATCTGAAAGCTTTGTGCTTTGAGAAAGGCAAAAGTGAGAATTTTGATTAAAAGAGGTAAGATCTGAAAGCTTTGTGCTCTGATAAAGGTAAGAATATTGAAAAGTTCTAGATCTGAAAGCTTTGTGCTCTGTAGAAGTAAGATAAGTGGAAATTTTTGTTTCAACAGTATGGATCTAGGTATGTTTGATAGATTCTATCCTAGCTTGAAAACTAGTGTATTAATAGATGAAAGAAGATTTTCTATGAGTAGATTTGATAAGAATAGTGAAAAATATATTATACCTATGCATAGAAAGAATGTTTGGACTAATAAGTGTATGCAAAATCCTAGAAATAAATGTTTGTAGGTTAGCTACCATGATCCTTGCACACAATGCAAGAAAGGCTAGGGATCATTTAAAAGAAAGAGAGGATTAACCCTCTATTACAGTTGCAGAAAACCAAGACATTTTTCTAAGGAATGCCCTGGGAGAAGAGATAGTTGTCTTTGTTGCAAAGATATGGACCATGAAGTATTGGATTGTCCTAGAATGATTGCTAAGCTTGAAGAAATGAACATGAGACAAGAAAACCCTAAGGCAAATAGAGAAACTAAGATTATGACAGAATCCCAGAAAGAATCAGAAAAAGTATTGCTACATATGAAAGAAACCCGGAATGACCACCGACATGTCAGATTATCAGAGATCTTCAAAGAAAAAGAATGCCTTGAAGCAAGAATAGGAGACTTCAACATTGATTGTGTTCTAGATGAGGAAACACAGGTGAATATTATGAAAGAGAGAACTTGGGAAGCTATAGGGAGGCTTGATATGATTCCTTCATTAGGAGGAATATGACTATTCAAAGGAAAGATGATAAACCTATGTGGGAAGCTCGCTCAGATACCTATGAATTCCAATGGAACTTTGACAGAGGAAGATTTTGAGATTATTAAATTTATTGAGAATAGTGCCCCATTTACCATGCTACTAGGAAAACCTTGGATTGAAAGAGATCGGGCTAGAAGGCAAGAAGAAGAAGAAGTTTTAGAACAACAGAAGCAAGACTTAAAAGAATTCATGACTAGAAGGATCACACACTTGATTGAAGAACAAAAGAACAAATCGAAGCTATTTAACACTAGAGGCCCGAATGTTGAAGTTGCAAGAACACTATAAGACCCACAAAAGATTGAAGTACCTATTCTAGATAAAGAATAAGGATCATCCTCGAATCTTAGGAAAGAATCTCAACAACGCGAAGTAACTATGCCAAAAGAAAATAAGAACCAGAACGGAAAAAGGCCTACCGAGATGAAGATCAATGGGAAGAAGGCTAGAAAGCTAAGTAAGAAGAGAGCTAAGATCGACAAGTTGCAGAAGGTTCCAGAGGGAAACTCACAGAAGAAAAATTTGCAAAATTGGAGCTTCGCTGGGATATCATAACAACGACACATGGCACTTCGCCATGACGAAGCAATAAGGCCGTTGGGAACATTATAACCATTAGGCCAATGCTCCGAACGGGTAGAAAGACATTTATGGACAGACAACTCACCATCCGACTATTGGGACCGTGCCATGACGGACATAACAGAGTTAATGAAGGCTTCATACCCATTGCAAGAGATCTGTTGCAGAGTTACCTATTTATCCCGTCGCACCATGCACCGAGAACACTTTTTTCCAACCGAGAGTTTGACCCCGCAGACTAAGTTGATTTTATATAGTGATCATCGCACTCTTGCTATCTATTCTATTGCAGTATCTAAGTTACTCCCCGAACCCGATATTGTTAACCCCGAGTGTGTATGTCGGACGAGTTGAGTGCTGTAGAGAAAGCTGTTGAAGAAGTTCTGATCAACCTCATGACTGAAAGATTCATGTTGATGTCTACAGGCATACAAGCATCATCGAAGAGAGGAATTCCAGCCTATCCGTCCACTGCTCGTGGAGCTAGACCATCCCGACCATTAGATGAAAAGCGAACCAAGCACAAGGATGATATAGCGAATGCCAAATTGATCCCGACCATATTACCTGCCTATATACCACCTCTGAGTGGCACAGTAAATTGAGACAGCGTGCCCAGAGATTTCAAATACACCTTGGTTACGACGTACCTCCTGAAGGGGATACGCACAGTTCAAGAAGACCAAGATAAGATTGCAGCGTTGAAGTTTAGTGACTTCAACCTTGGAGATCACAAAGTCTATAACATGCTCGCCCCACATAAGTACCTGACCAGAACTAAGGGGAATAATTCGAAGATAATCCCCCAGTTGTGGACTATGAACCTCACGTAGTCCACCCTGCTGAACGTCATGAAGATTCCCCACTTTGGTAGACACCAGGAAGTAAATGCCTGTGTCAAGCTACTGCTTTCTTGTTACCATGGCAACTATTTGTGGCTAAACCACTGTATAGTAGTTGATCCGATGCTGATCAATCAGATCACAGGGTTGAGTATGCAAGGACCTGATCCACAAGAGTTTTACCTAGGAAAAGACATGGATCATGCTCTAGCACAGAATATCAAGGACACTTATAGCGATGTTGAGAAGGGCACGCGAGGCTACAAGGTAGATTATATCCAAAGTGGCGCAGTGTGCCTCTCCTGTCATTTGATTGCAAGGAAGTTAGTACGAAAGAACCAACCTACCCAAGTCACCATTTTTGTAGTCGATCTCATAGGGAAGTGCGCCAAAGGCCTTCAGATGAATTGGGCGAAGTACCTGGTGAACCAATTGGAACTCGACTGCAGAGAATTACATGATCAAGGATATGAATTTCATTTTAGCTGGCTCTTGATCCTTATATATTTTATTGCCCAGGAGATGCCAAAAGGTACGACCTTCCCATACATCGAGCCATTTGAATCACTGGCCGTGAAGTTCAGTACACTGTGGTACTCAAGCGATATGAATAAACAGTGGCATTCAAATGCTATTTTTCATACCTACTACAATCAGCTGAAGATAGCCATACAGTCAATCACTAAGGACTGGTCGGCGAACCTCCTTACTCCAGCAGACCCTGTGGAGATATCTGACATCGATAACCCATAAACTGCGCAAGATACACCTGGACCTAATAGAACAAAGAAGACCGAAGAGGTCCAAGAATTAGACAGTGCATTCATGAAGACTGCTTCCATATCACCAGAGAAAGGAGGTGATGGCGAAGATTTAGATGACAAATAAGTCAAACATAAGCAAGGAGATGAGGTTGATCCCCTAAAGAAGAGGAAAGGTTCACCTTTGAAACCTTCCTCTCAGAAGAAATCGAAGGCCACCATGACCAAGATTCAGATCGTCCTCACCTCCGATGACTTCAACTTCCTCATAGAAGCCATGTAAGATGCTTCACTGGAAATAGCAGAGAAACAAGAAGAAAAGCAAGAGGAGATGTATGATCGAATTGAGACTAAAATATGAGGGGTACAACAGGCCTTATAGTCTAGCCGCGCAGTCTCCACTGTGCCGGGAGAACCAGAATTAGGAGATGAGCCAGCTCAACTCCACCACCTAGCCGATACAGTCGAAGCTCACCTTCGACGAGCATAGGAAGAAACAACGCAAAACACCCAGGCTTTGATACAAGTACAGGGAGTAATAGTAGAGAAACATAGTGCTGGAGAATAGGAAAATATTTCTCTCCAAGTGAAGTTTGATGAAGAAAAAGCACAACTACAATAAGAAAAGGAACAGTTGCTCGCGGAGCAACTCGAAGTAAAATAAGCGGTCAAAATAGCACTCCTCTCTATGACAGTCTTAGAAATCAAGGCATAAGACCGAGTTACACAATAGGTGAACCAATTCACAGAAGCCATCCAACAGCTACAACAACGCATAGCATATTTGGAGCTACGCACTGTACCTGAGACCCCACAAGATGTAAGAGACCAAAGAGAAGCAATTGCTCGGAGTGCAGTTGAAAGGCTAAAGGATCTTACCCTGGAATCTAAGAAACTCACTGATCGCAGTGCCCAGACCTATGAACAACTCATGGAGAACCCGAAATGAAAGGCACTGGAGTCACAACTCCAAGAGGCGAAGTATCAAGCCGAAAAGATATAGGCGCAGCTGAAGTCCCTGTCAACTGTGGAAAGAATGAAGCGCTCCCAAGAGCAATGAAATACACAGTAGTAGATCCATACTATCCAAAGTAGAGTTATGGAAGTAACTCAGAGGCTCCAACCTGTACAAGACAAGGCCTATCAATTGTTTACAGAGGTAGAAGGCCAAGGAGCAGAGCTAGAGCAGGTTTTCACTACAACTGAACAACGTCTAGAGGGACCTATCAACGATACAATCATCCAAGGGTTCATTGAACAGAAGGCCGTAGCACAACAACAAGTCGAAGCAACTCGAGCCAAGCTTGAGGCGTTCGAAGTAGAACTAGTCAGACCAGAGTGACTTGGGACGAGTCACAGTTGAGTGTTGGGGCACTGTTGGCCCTTGACCAAGTTTTGGGAGATCCTTGGTCAAGTTTGACCTATTTTGGGACTTCGACAACCTGTCAAAGATGGAGTGCAAGACGAAGCAGAGATATCAGGATCTCGGCCCCCTTTTGGGTCCTTTTTGGGATTTGGGAATATGTAATGGGTATGGGATGCCGGCCCATGGGTTTACCCATGTTTAGGCCTATTTTTGTAAAGTATAAATAAGTAGCTAGGTGACATAAGTAGAGAGGCCGATAAGCTAAGTGCTAAGTGCAAGTATGGTTTGTAGATGCTCTGTGCATATTGTGAGAAAATTGTAGAGCTAAGTGTAGGTGGTTGTAACAGACTGTGAAAGGCTTTGTGCTAGACCTATCTCAGGGAAGGAGTATCTAGCGAGGTGCGCGCAGGTCTCCTGTCCTATGAGGAGTAGGGTTTTTGTGGCTTTGTGCATGTAGATGAATGATTGAAGCTAATAATGAAGAAGAGTTGGTGGACGTAGCCCAAGGGTGGGGGTGAACCATGCAAATACTATGTTATTCTGCTCTGTGCGATGTTCTGATGTATTCATGTGTTATTTGTTAAGTGCTTGATATAGATAGATAGATAGATCTATTTATGATTTGTGCTTATGATGAATCAGGATGTTAGATCTGATATAGGTGAATGTGCTCATTCCTTGAATCTACTAGATCTGATCCATTTCTTTATGTTAAGTGCTTCAATACATTAGATCAGGGTGAATGCTGCGATGCTCTATTTTATCTGCAAAGTAGATATTGGGTAAATAATGATGAACTAATGGTGCTAAGTGCTCTATTAAGTATTATAATCACAGATCTATGTCCCATATAAGGTTGCAGACACCTGAGTCCTACAACCACCCCTACCTCTACCTCAGGTGAGACTTCATCTGCTTCGCAGGTGTTTCCGAAAGGGCTAGTAGTTAGGGTTTTGTTGGTGCAATGTTGTAGCGTTGAACCCTGGGTTTTCCCTTGTGCCAACACCTGCATTTTTTTCTTCTCATTTGCTTGGGTGAGAGTTGCGGTTGTCCTTCGCCTGCTTTGATTCCTAGGTGTCCTATCTCCTCATGTGTGTGCTTGAGCCCTATGGATTTGGATTCCTCCCTTAGGAGGAACAGGTATTGGATGTGATCTAGTTGCTCCACTGGTACATTGTCTACGCCTTGCCTTTTCCATTGCTCTAGTATGTTCGAGAGATTGATCCCTTCCCTTTCCATAATGTATCTGAGGTCAGGATGTTACATTCCTACCTCTCTTGGAGTCATTTCCGTGTCTCCATCTACCTCCTACATGGGGGTGGGGGTATCTATGGTTTCTCCGTCCATAGGAGTTGCGCTACCCCCTATCCCATCTCCTTTCTTGGTCTATCTATATCCTCATTTGTTGCTTGTTCCCTAACTTCTTTAGCTTTTGTCTTTTCCTTTCCTCTTTCCTTCTCTTTGTTGGTCTTGTCCTGTCCTTCTGCTTTATTCCTGGCCTCCGGATTTCTCCCTGTTGGGGTTTTACTTTGTTTCTTGTTAGCCATGTTTCTGTGGTTTGGTTTTATAAACCCATCTTCATCTTGTTGTAGTTTGGTGTTTTCCACTTCTTATTTTTTAATGATCGAATATTCTATGATTAGGTGTCCATGTTCGTGACATATCCTACATCTAAAGGGGATATGCTCATAGTCAATGTTTTGTATCCATTCCTCGTCCTTGAATTCTAGGCTTATGGGTTCTGGGAGTGCCCCCGACACATCCATCTCTATGCGGATTCTTGCATAGGAGGTGTAATGTCCTTTTAGGGTTGCTTCTGATGTCTTCATGTATCTTCCTAGTTTGTTCCCTATTGCTTCAAAGGTGGAAGGTAGCTAGTAATCTAACGACAAGGAGTAAAGTCTTAGCCATACATGTACATTTTTGAAGGTCTTTTTTTTTTTTGGGAGAAGTTTTCCTTCCATGGTCGCATGTACAATCCTGATGAGGAATGGAAGTATGCCCCCCCCTCCCAGATCTTATCCCTATCTTCCAGGTTCATGAAAAATGTTGTAAATAAGCCTTTCGAGACAAGGTGAAGATCCACTTCTCTGCTTGGCTTCCATTGATATTTAATCCAGTTGCGCAACGTTCTTTTTGTGGGCCACAAACCCATAAACTTGTAGATTAGCACATGCGTATTCATCTGGTCCCTGTAGAGTTGCGTTTGCGGATTGTCCAGTATTACCTTGGGTATCATTGCTGTCTTTGGTTTACATGGGTTGGGCCCTTCTGCCCCATTGGGGCTCACCGTTTCTTGTGCAACATTATGAGTTTCTCTGGCTTCTTCCCCCATGCCATCGCTTTTCCTCTGGTTGCTTTCCTGACTCTTTTTTGGTTCTGATCTCGAGATGCTTGTCATTGATGTCTTGAAACCTACACCTCGTGGGCCTTTCCCTCTGTCTAGTACTACCTGCTTGTATGAGGGGGTTCCATTACTGCCCCCCTTGGTACTCATGCTGTCCTCTGCTGTGGTTGCGACTACCAAATCCTATCTTGCAGTTGCTCCGCCTCTCTCTCAATTTTTCTCCTTTCCCGTCTTAATCCCTGAAACCACCTCCCAAGTACTTCATTTACATCTTTTTTTTTTTTTTTGTCCATGATTATTTTCATACAAGATTGTCACATCTAAGATCCTCCTCTCTCGACATTCAAGCCATCCATATCTCAGCCCCTAAGATCCGTATCATACCAAGTACGCACACTTTTGTGCACTCTCTCTTCCTTTCAAAGCTAGTACAGTTGCTACCGCATTCATGGAGACAGTTCAAAAGCTACATGGAAGCCCAAAGATTATTGTAAGTGACATAGATCCCATCTTCACTCGACATTTTTGGACATAACTATTTTCTTATTTGGGTGCTCAATTGGCTCATAACTCATCTTATCATCCTCAATATGATGGAAAAACTAATATAGTGAACAAATGTCTGGAAGTATACCTTCGTTGCTTTGTCTCTAATAAACAAACACAATGGTTCAAGTGGTTACCCTTGGCAGAATGGTGGTATAACATTTCCTTTCAAACTGCAACAAAAATGACACCATTTATGGTGATTTATGGATATCACCCATCGTCCATCACTTCCTCTATAAAATAAAAATATAAGGTTCAAGCAGTGAAATACCACATCGAGCATCAACAACAAGTTGTCCAACTCTTAAAGGACAACCTAACCATGGCACATACTCGCATGAAACAAAAAGAAGATCAACATCGTATTGAACGAAGCTTTGAAGTAGGGGATTGGGTATTTTTAAGATTACAACCATACAAACATATGTCCCTCAAGCAATCTAATAAGGATAATAAATTATCACCGAAGTACTATGGCCCTTATACAGTGTTGCAAAACATTGGTACTATGGCATACAAATTGGAGTTGCCTGCATCTTTGCGAGTACATCCAGTTTTCCATGTTTCATGCTTACAGAAGGTTATAGGTGACAAGATCTCATTTCAAACTATATTTCCAGAACTTGACGAGGATGGAAAATATTGTTGGATCTTGAAGCTATCACCGACACAAGAATTCACTAGTTGAGGAATATATCAATTTCAGAGTATCTCATTATGTGGAAGAAACTGCTTGCTGAAGATTCCACGTGGGAAGATGAGTCTTTTATACAGAAGCATTCATAACTACTCAAGCGTTGAGGACAACAATTGTCTAAAGGGGATGGCCCTAAATTGTGGCACATTACCCCTTAATTGGGGCATATTACCTTAGTATTGTTTTTTGATTTATGTCGGCTTAGGTCCATTAGTTGTAATTGTATCTCCTAGTCCCCTATATATACCAAGGAGACCTTTTCATTTGGAATCAACTTGTATTTGTGAATTCATGTAATGTATAAGGAGGTTGCCCCCTCGAAGAGGCTTATTATCTGAATTTATCTCTTTGTCAAGGTGTGGAGTACTTATTCTGAGGTTTTTTATGCTATTTTGATATTTGGTTCTTAACACTTAGAAATGTAGCTAACTGATACCAAGCACAGGAATCCATCCATACTAGTGAAATGTGAACATGGGGTCCAACTACTTCCTTACGTTCTCGATCTGGATCATGGTTGCTCCTTTGGTTCCATGTTATCATTGTGCTACTTCGATATCTTCATGCATTACTTTAGTCCTCCATGTGCGTCCATATTGGTTTCCTTTATGGTTCCATGTTGGTCCATAATTTTGGTGACACTCACACCCTTGGCTTGATGATTGGTGTTTCTTCGAGTGATGTGGGTGGCGATATATATCAACCTTAGCTATCGGTTTTTATTACTTGGACTCTTCAACATGGGGTTCCTTTGAGTCATTTAGCTCCCAATATTTTTCTTTCTTTTTATGCCTTTCCTGGGGATTTTCTTCATATTATTTTGTAGACTCTTCTTTTGATTCATCCTTAGATGACTCTACAATGAGTTTCCCTACAAGGACTTGTTCAAATGCCCCTTGGGCCCTTCTTGTTTAGTAAGAGAAATATCTTGCAATGTAATTTTCCTTTTCTTATACCAAAGCTTCAATTTTTTTTTTCACATTAATATTAACTATA
>ML783388.1:786844-800974 GCA_009831015.1 Picea engelmannii | reverse complement strand
TATGGACCATGAAGTATTGGATTGTCCTAGAATGATTGCTAAGCTTGAAGAAATGAACATGAGACAAGAAAACCCTAAGGCAAATAGAGAAACTAAGATTATGACAGAATCCCAGAAAGAATCAGAAAAAGTATTGCTACATATGAAAGAAACCCGGAATGACCACCGACATGTCAGATTATCAGAGATCTTCAAAGAAAAAGAATGCCTTGAAGCAAGAATAGGAGACTTCAACATTGATTGTGTTCTAGATGAGGAAACACAGGTGAATATTATGAAAGAGAGAACTTGGGAAGCTATAGGGAGGCTTGATATGATTCCTTCATTAGGAGGAATATGACTATTCAAAGGAAAGATGATAAACCTATGTGGGAAGCTCGCTCAGATACCTATGAATTCCAATGGAACTTTGACAGAGGAAGATTTTGAGATTATTAAATTTATTGAGAATAGTGCCCCATTTACCATGCTACTAGGAAAACCTTGGATTGAAAGAGATCGGGCTAGAAGGCAAGAAGAAGAAGAAGTTTTAGAACAACAGAAGCAAGACTTAAAAGAATTCATGACTAGAAGGATCACACACTTGATTGAAGAACAAAAGAACAAATCGAAGCTATTTAACACTAGAGGCCCGAATGTTGAAGTTGCAAGAACACTATAAGACCCACAAAAGATTGAAGTACCTATTCTAGATAAAGAATAAGGATCATCCTCGAATCTTAGGAAAGAATCTCAACAACGCGAAGTAACTATGCCAAAAGAAAATAAGAACCAGAACGGAAAAAGGCCTACCGAGATGAAGATCAATGGGAAGAAGGCTAGAAAGCTAAGTAAGAAGAGAGCTAAGATCGACAAGTTGCAGAAGGTTCCAGAGGGAAACTCACAGAAGAAAAATTTGCAAAATTGGAGCTTCGCTGGGATATCATAACAACGACACATGGCACTTCGCCATGACGAAGCAATAAGGCCGTTGGGAACATTATAACCATTAGGCCAATGCTCCGAACGGGTAGAAAGACATTTATGGACAGACAACTCACCATCCGACTATTGGGACCGTGCCATGACGGACATAACAGAGTTAATGAAGGCTTCATACCCATTGCAAGAGATCTGTTGCAGAGTTACCTATTTATCCCGTCGCACCATGCACCGAGAACACTTTTTTCCAACCGAGAGTTTGACCCCGCAGACTAAGTTGATTTTATATAGTGATCATCGCACTCTTGCTATCTATTCTATTGCAGTATCTAAGTTACTCCCCGAACCCGATATTGTTAACCCCGAGTGTGTATGTCGGACGAGTTGAGTGCTGTAGAGAAAGCTGTTGAAGAAGTTCTGATCAACCTCATGACTGAAAGATTCATGTTGATGTCTACAGGCATACAAGCATCATCGAAGAGAGGAATTCCAGCCTATCCGTCCACTGCTCGTGGAGCTAGACCATCCCGACCATTAGATGAAAAGCGAACCAAGCACAAGGATGATATAGCGAATGCCAAATTGATCCCGACCATATTACCTGCCTATATACCACCTCTGAGTGGCACAGTAAATTGAGACAGCGTGCCCAGAGATTTCAAATACACCTTGGTTACGACGTACCTCCTGAAGGGGATACGCACAGTTCAAGAAGACCAAGATAAGATTGCAGCGTTGAAGTTTAGTGACTTCAACCTTGGAGATCACAAAGTCTATAACATGCTCGCCCCACATAAGTACCTGACCAGAACTAAGGGGAATAATTCGAAGATAATCCCCCAGTTGTGGACTATGAACCTCACGTAGTCCACCCTGCTGAACGTCATGAAGATTCCCCACTTTGGTAGACACCAGGAAGTAAATGCCTGTGTCAAGCTACTGCTTTCTTGTTACCATGGCAACTATTTGTGGCTAAACCACTGTATAGTAGTTGATCCGATGCTGATCAATCAGATCACAGGGTTGAGTATGCAAGGACCTGATCCACAAGAGTTTTACCTAGGAAAAGACATGGATCATGCTCTAGCACAGAATATCAAGGACACTTATAGCGATGTTGAGAAGGGCACGCGAGGCTACAAGGTAGATTATATCCAAAGTGGCGCAGTGTGCCTCTCCTGTCATTTGATTGCAAGGAAGTTAGTACGAAAGAACCAACCTACCCAAGTCACCATTTTTGTAGTCGATCTCATAGGGAAGTGCGCCAAAGGCCTTCAGATGAATTGGGCGAAGTACCTGGTGAACCAATTGGAACTCGACTGCAGAGAATTACATGATCAAGGATATGAATTTCATTTTAGCTGGCTCTTGATCCTTATATATTTTATTGCCCAGGAGATGCCAAAAGGTACGACCTTCCCATACATCGAGCCATTTGAATCACTGGCCGTGAAGTTCAGTACACTGTGGTACTCAAGCGATATGAATAAACAGTGGCATTCAAATGCTATTTTTCATACCTACTACAATCAGCTGAAGATAGCCATACAGTCAATCACTAAGGACTGGTCGGCGAACCTCCTTACTCCAGCAGACCCTGTGGAGATATCTGACATCGATAACCCATAAACTGCGCAAGATACACCTGGACCTAATAGAACAAAGAAGACCGAAGAGGTCCAAGAATTAGACAGTGCATTCATGAAGACTGCTTCCATATCACCAGAGAAAGGAGGTGATGGCGAAGATTTAGATGACAAATAAGTCAAACATAAGCAAGGAGATGAGGTTGATCCCCTAAAGAAGAGGAAAGGTTCACCTTTGAAACCTTCCTCTCAGAAGAAATCGAAGGCCACCATGACCAAGATTCAGATCGTCCTCACCTCCGATGACTTCAACTTCCTCATAGAAGCCATGTAAGATGCTTCACTGGAAATAGCAGAGAAACAAGAAGAAAAGCAAGAGGAGATGTATGATCGAATTGAGACTAAAATATGAGGGGTACAACAGGCCTTATAGTCTAGCCGCGCAGTCTCCACTGTGCCGGGAGAACCAGAATTAGGAGATGAGCCAGCTCAACTCCACCACCTAGCCGATACAGTCGAAGCTCACCTTCGACGAGCATAGGAAGAAACAACGCAAAACACCCAGGCTTTGATACAAGTACAGGGAGTAATAGTAGAGAAACATAGTGCTGGAGAATAGGAAAATATTTCTCTCCAAGTGAAGTTTGATGAAGAAAAAGCACAACTACAATAAGAAAAGGAACAGTTGCTCGCGGAGCAACTCGAAGTAAAATAAGCGGTCAAAATAGCACTCCTCTCTATGACAGTCTTAGAAATCAAGGCATAAGACCGAGTTACACAATAGGTGAACCAATTCACAGAAGCCATCCAACAGCTACAACAACGCATAGCATATTTGGAGCTACGCACTGTACCTGAGACCCCACAAGATGTAAGAGACCAAAGAGAAGCAATTGCTCGGAGTGCAGTTGAAAGGCTAAAGGATCTTACCCTGGAATCTAAGAAACTCACTGATCGCAGTGCCCAGACCTATGAACAACTCATGGAGAACCCGAAATGAAAGGCACTGGAGTCACAACTCCAAGAGGCGAAGTATCAAGCCGAAAAGATATAGGCGCAGCTGAAGTCCCTGTCAACTGTGGAAAGAATGAAGCGCTCCCAAGAGCAATGAAATACACAGTAGTAGATCCATACTATCCAAAGTAGAGTTATGGAAGTAACTCAGAGGCTCCAACCTGTACAAGACAAGGCCTATCAATTGTTTACAGAGGTAGAAGGCCAAGGAGCAGAGCTAGAGCAGGTTTTCACTACAACTGAACAACGTCTAGAGGGACCTATCAACGATACAATCATCCAAGGGTTCATTGAACAGAAGGCCGTAGCACAACAACAAGTCGAAGCAACTCGAGCCAAGCTTGAGGCGTTCGAAGTAGAACTAGTCAGACCAGAGTGACTTGGGACGAGTCACAGTTGAGTGTTGGGGCACTGTTGGCCCTTGACCAAGTTTTGGGAGATCCTTGGTCAAGTTTGACCTATTTTGGGACTTCGACAACCTGTCAAAGATGGAGTGCAAGACGAAGCAGAGATATCAGGATCTCGGCCCCCTTTTGGGTCCTTTTTGGGATTTGGGAATATGTAATGGGTATGGGATGCCGGCCCATGGGTTTACCCATGTTTAGGCCTATTTTTGTAAAGTATAAATAAGTAGCTAGGTGACATAAGTAGAGAGGCCGATAAGCTAAGTGCTAAGTGCAAGTATGGTTTGTAGATGCTCTGTGCATATTGTGAGAAAATTGTAGAGCTAAGTGTAGGTGGTTGTAACAGACTGTGAAAGGCTTTGTGCTAGACCTATCTCAGGGAAGGAGTATCTAGCGAGGTGCGCGCAGGTCTCCTGTCCTATGAGGAGTAGGGTTTTTGTGGCTTTGTGCATGTAGATGAATGATTGAAGCTAATAATGAAGAAGAGTTGGTGGACGTAGCCCAAGGGTGGGGGTGAACCATGCAAATACTATGTTATTCTGCTCTGTGCGATGTTCTGATGTATTCATGTGTTATTTGTTAAGTGCTTGATATAGATAGATAGATAGATCTATTTATGATTTGTGCTTATGATGAATCAGGATGTTAGATCTGATATAGGTGAATGTGCTCATTCCTTGAATCTACTAGATCTGATCCATTTCTTTATGTTAAGTGCTTCAATACATTAGATCAGGGTGAATGCTGCGATGCTCTATTTTATCTGCAAAGTAGATATTGGGTAAATAATGATGAACTAATGGTGCTAAGTGCTCTATTAAGTATTATAATCACAGATCTATGTCCCATATAAGGTTGCAGACACCTGAGTCCTACAACCACCCCTACCTCTACCTCAGGTGAGACTTCATCTGCTTCGCAGGTGTTTCCGAAAGGGCTAGTAGTTAGGGTTTTGTTGGTGCAATGTTGTAGCGTTGAACCCTGGGTTTTCCCTTGTGCCAACACCTGCATTTTTTTCTTCTCATTTGCTTGGGTGAGAGTTGCGGTTGTCCTTCGCCTGCTTTGATTCCTAGGTGTCCTATCTCCTCATGTGTGTGCTTGAGCCCTATGGATTTGGATTCCTCCCTTAGGAGGAACAGGTATTGGATGTGATCTAGTTGCTCCACTGGTACATTGTCTACGCCTTGCCTTTTCCATTGCTCTAGTATGTTCGAGAGATTGATCCCTTCCCTTTCCATAATGTATCTGAGGTCAGGATGTTACATTCCTACCTCTCTTGGAGTCATTTCCGTGTCTCCATCTACCTCCTACATGGGGGTGGGGGTATCTATGGTTTCTCCGTCCATAGGAGTTGCGCTACCCCCTATCCCATCTCCTTTCTTGGTCTATCTATATCCTCATTTGTTGCTTGTTCCCTAACTTCTTTAGCTTTTGTCTTTTCCTTTCCTCTTTCCTTCTCTTTGTTGGTCTTGTCCTGTCCTTCTGCTTTATTCCTGGCCTCCGGATTTCTCCCTGTTGGGGTTTTACTTTGTTTCTTGTTAGCCATGTTTCTGTGGTTTGGTTTTATAAACCCATCTTCATCTTGTTGTAGTTTGGTGTTTTCCACTTCTTATTTTTTAATGATCGAATATTCTATGATTAGGTGTCCATGTTCGTGACATATCCTACATCTAAAGGGGATATGCTCATAGTCAATGTTTTGTATCCATTCCTCGTCCTTGAATTCTAGGCTTATGGGTTCTGGGAGTGCCCCCGACACATCCATCTCTATGCGGATTCTTGCATAGGAGGTGTAATGTCCTTTTAGGGTTGCTTCTGATGTCTTCATGTATCTTCCTAGTTTGTTCCCTATTGCTTCAAAGGTGGAAGGTAGCTAGTAATCTAACGACAAGGAGTAAAGTCTTAGCCATACATGTACATTTTTGAAGGTCTTTTTTTTTTTTGGGAGAAGTTTTCCTTCCATGGTCGCATGTACAATCCTGATGAGGAATGGAAGTATGCCCCCCCCTCCCAGATCTTATCCCTATCTTCCAGGTTCATGAAAAATGTTGTAAATAAGCCTTTCGAGACAAGGTGAAGATCCACTTCTCTGCTTGGCTTCCATTGATATTTAATCCAGTTGCGCAACGTTCTTTTTGTGGGCCACAAACCCATAAACTTGTAGATTAGCACATGCGTATTCATCTGGTCCCTGTAGAGTTGCGTTTGCGGATTGTCCAGTATTACCTTGGGTATCATTGCTGTCTTTGGTTTACATGGGTTGGGCCCTTCTGCCCCATTGGGGCTCACCGTTTCTTGTGCAACATTATGAGTTTCTCTGGCTTCTTCCCCCATGCCATCGCTTTTCCTCTGGTTGCTTTCCTGACTCTTTTTTGGTTCTGATCTCGAGATGCTTGTCATTGATGTCTTGAAACCTACACCTCGTGGGCCTTTCCCTCTGTCTAGTACTACCTGCTTGTATGAGGGGGTTCCATTACTGCCCCCCTTGGTACTCATGCTGTCCTCTGCTGTGGTTGCGACTACCAAATCCTATCTTGCAGTTGCTCCGCCTCTCTCTCAATTTTTCTCCTTTCCCGTCTTAATCCCTGAAACCACCTCCCAAGTACTTCATTTACATCTTTTTTTTTTTTTTTGTCCATGATTATTTTCATACAAGATTGTCACATCTAAGATCCTCCTCTCTCGACATTCAAGCCATCCATATCTCAGCCCCTAAGATCCGTATCATACCAAGTACGCACACTTTTGTGCACTCTCTCTTCCTTTCAAAGCTAGTACAGTTGCTACCGCATTCATGGAGACAGTTCAAAAGCTACATGGAAGCCCAAAGATTATTGTAAGTGACATAGATCCCATCTTCACTCGACATTTTTGGACATAACTATTTTCTTATTTGGGTGCTCAATTGGCTCATAACTCATCTTATCATCCTCAATATGATGGAAAAACTAATATAGTGAACAAATGTCTGGAAGTATACCTTCGTTGCTTTGTCTCTAATAAACAAACACAATGGTTCAAGTGGTTACCCTTGGCAGAATGGTGGTATAACATTTCCTTTCAAACTGCAACAAAAATGACACCATTTATGGTGATTTATGGATATCACCCATCGTCCATCACTTCCTCTATAAAATAAAAATATAAGGTTCAAGCAGTGAAATACCACATCGAGCATCAACAACAAGTTGTCCAACTCTTAAAGGACAACCTAACCATGGCACATACTCGCATGAAACAAAAAGAAGATCAACATCGTATTGAACGAAGCTTTGAAGTAGGGGATTGGGTATTTTTAAGATTACAACCATACAAACATATGTCCCTCAAGCAATCTAATAAGGATAATAAATTATCACCGAAGTACTATGGCCCTTATACAGTGTTGCAAAACATTGGTACTATGGCATACAAATTGGAGTTGCCTGCATCTTTGCGAGTACATCCAGTTTTCCATGTTTCATGCTTACAGAAGGTTATAGGTGACAAGATCTCATTTCAAACTATATTTCCAGAACTTGACGAGGATGGAAAATATTGTTGGATCTTGAAGCTATCACCGACACAAGAATTCACTAGTTGAGGAATATATCAATTTCAGAGTATCTCATTATGTGGAAGAAACTGCTTGCTGAAGATTCCACGTGGGAAGATGAGTCTTTTATACAGAAGCATTCATAACTACTCAAGCGTTGAGGACAACAATTGTCTAAAGGGGATGGCCCTAAATTGTGGCACATTACCCCTTAATTGGGGCATATTACCTTAGTATTGTTTTTTGATTTATGTCGGCTTAGGTCCATTAGTTGTAATTGTATCTCCTAGTCCCCTATATATACCAAGGAGACCTTTTCATTTGGAATCAACTTGTATTTGTGAATTCATGTAATGTATAAGGAGGTTGCCCCCTCGAAGAGGCTTATTATCTGAATTTATCTCTTTGTCAAGGTGTGGAGTACTTATTCTGAGGTTTTTTATGCTATTTTGATATTTGGTTCTTAACACTTAGAAATGTAGCTAACTGATACCAAGCACAGGAATCCATCCATACTAGTGAAATGTGAACATGGGGTCCAACTACTTCCTTACGTTCTCGATCTGGATCATGGTTGCTCCTTTGGTTCCATGTTATCATTGTGCTACTTCGATATCTTCATGCATTACTTTAGTCCTCCATGTGCGTCCATATTGGTTTCCTTTATGGTTCCATGTTGGTCCATAATTTTGGTGACACTCACACCCTTGGCTTGATGATTGGTGTTTCTTCGAGTGATGTGGGTGGCGATATATATCAACCTTAGCTATCGGTTTTTATTACTTGGACTCTTCAACATGGGGTTCCTTTGAGTCATTTAGCTCCCAATATTTTTCTTTCTTTTTATGCCTTTCCTGGGGATTTTCTTCATATTATTTTGTAGACTCTTCTTTTGATTCATCCTTAGATGACTCTACAATGAGTTTCCCTACAAGGACTTGTTCAAATGCCCCTTGGGCCCTTCTTGTTTAGTAAGAGAAATATCTTGCAATGTAATTTTCCTTTTCTTATACCAAAGCTTCAATTTTTTTTTTCACATTAATATTAACTATACCAATTGAGTGTTGAGCACACACTTATACTAAGAGGGGGGGTAGGTGAATCAATATAAGACATTTTTTTACTTTTTCAAACATTCATCGACCATAAGAAAACTATCACATATGAGATATATTTGTTGAAGTTTGAGTAGTTTCGAAAGATATTATTATTACATTCATATTATATTTGACCAAGACAAAACCCTAAATATTAATGTTATATATATTTGTTAAGTCTAACCTATTATGACTTTGCGAAATTCGACCCTATTGTGCCTTGACAATTCAAATGTAAATTAGAAGGGTAAAGTAGACAGGTCAACCCTAACCTAATTATTGGCAGTCCAACTTGTATTTATAAGAGGCCTAGCGCCTCATTTGGATAACACACAACAAGCTCTCTCACACAGTGTGCAAGTCTTGGAGAGTGACACAACTACAAAGGAGGAGTGATACAACTACAAAGGAAAGGTGTTCAGTGAAGGGTTTTGGTTATTTGGTGAAGGACTATCTTGGTCTAGTGGTGCACTACTCTGTTCTGGTTAGGGTTTTCTGGTGGATCTTTTGATTTGGTGAGATATCTCTTGAGAGAGACATTGTACTTGTTGAAGAATATATATTGAAGAAGCTTTGTTGGGTTTTCTCCCCCATGAGGGTTTCCTAGGATATATATTGTGTATATTGTGAATTTCTTTCTTTCAGTGATCCTTATGCATGCAATTATTGTTTTAATAAACTAAAGTTAAAGAATACTACACACACTTAACTACTTAAGGAGAATTTTAACATGGCATCAGAGTAGGCCTGAAAGAAGCCATTTTCATAGTTTAGAAGAGCTCATTGGGGAAACTAAGACAATAGGGATTCTCTCAGCACCCTAGCACATCTTTCCTTGGGATTAGAATATTTGTTTGACGAAGTTTTGAAAAACTGCAACTGGTGTTGCTGCTGCAACTGCACAAAACCCTAGAAGGTGTTTTCAATAATTTTTTGAAGGAAAGTGGTCAAAGTAAGACCACTAAGGAACTCGCCATAGGAGGGTGCACCTATCCCTCGGAGCAGAATTCCAAAATTCATATTTTGAAAAATTAGGGTTTCCTCGTAAACCCTAGTCTTGGAAGCTGCAAAATTGAAGCTGGAACTGGTCACATTAGCATAGCACTCTTTTGTAAGTATGGATGGAACCCAATACCAAGATTGATGAAAAGATTAAAGGTGTTGATAACTTTTGAGCATGGAAGTACAGAGTGATGCTCATCCTAGAAGAGAATGATCTAGAAGATTTCGTAAAAGAAGAAGTTCCAGAACCTAATGAATATGATTCCAAAGCAAAGTACAAAAAGAACCTAGTGAAGGTAAAGAGAATCATTGTTGATTCTATCAAGGATCATTTGATCCCCCATGTCTCATCATTGACAATTCCCAAGAAAATGTTTAATGCCTTATCCCGATTGTATGAAGGAAATAATATCAAACAAAAGATGACCTTCAGAACAAAACTCAAGAATGTGAAGATGTAAAGTTCATAAACTATCCAATCATACTTCACAAGAGTGTCTCAAATAAAAGAACAACGTGAAGCCATTGGAGATAGTCGAAGAAGCCGAGTTGGGGATGACTCCATTGAATGGTCTCCCCAGATCTTGGGAATCATTCATTCAAGGTATATGTTCAAGAAGAAGGCTAACAAGGTTTAGCAGACCGTGGGAGATATGTAATTGTATATGTTTAAACTGTATCATTATCTTAAGGGTATTTGCAGGAGAAGGGATATTTTGTCCAAACAACAATTGTATATCTAGAGGGATCTCAGATGCAACACATTTAGAGGAACAATGCACTTCAGGTTTAATTGTTTTGATATGCCTCTAGTTGTTATGGCATTATTGTGATATTATGAACATCTAGTTGTATTTTTGATCTATTAAAGTTATGATTATCATACTAACCCTTGGTCAAAGTCAAAGTTATAAGCTGACTCTAGTCAAAGTATTATATTGATTAAGGTTGAGATTTTCAAGTCTACTTGCATTATATTCCCTAACTCAGATTTCTGTCAAGAAAACATATTGTCTTAGTACAGGGGATAGGTTGTAGAGAATACTTGTCATATTGAGTGAAGGGGACTCAGAACAAAAGAAACAACATTCGTTCTTGAATATAAGATTCTAGGTTCCAGTTTTGATTGATTAAATTGATAGGTTTCCAATTTGCACATATCAAGTTTGATAATTGCTACATTACAAGTAAACATTATAGTTGTGACAACAATCCTTGAAAGGTTCTATTACTGCTAGATATAATGAATACTTGGTAGCATGTACATAGAGCAGCCACAAGATACATGAGAATAAGTCTCATGTATATAGATTGAATAAGGCTTTGTATGGTCCTAAGAAGGCACCCAGGGCATGATATGCCAGATCAAACAATTTCCCGATGAGCTTGGGCTTTACCAAAAATAAAGAAAATTCTAATTTATACTTCAAGGGTATGGATGGTGGACCAATGATACTACTGTTGTATGTAGATGACATGAGAAGAGAAGCTTATCATCGAGAGTAAGAGGAATCTTTTGCAGAGTTTGAGATGAAATACCTAGGCATGATGCATTACTTTCTAGGTCTAGAGTCATGGTAGAGGCCGAGTGAGATTTTCCTTAATCATGGGAAATATGTTGTTGAGATTCTAAAGAGATTCAAAATGATGGATTGAAAGGACATGCCCACACCGATAGTGACAAATATGAAGTTTTTGAGCGATACATCTTCAAAGATAGTGGATGCTACCATGTATAGATAAATGATTGGTTCATTGATGTACTTGACGAACACGAGGCCAGATATATGTTTCGTGGTGAACACATTGAGTCAGTTTATGGTTGAGCCGAGAAGTGTTCACTTGGTTGTTGAAAAATATGTGATGAGGTACATGAAGGGTACACTTGATTATGGACTCAAATATGCTTTAGATCATGAGATAAGCCTACAAGGCTTTACTGATTTAGATTGGGCTGGTAGTGTTGCAGACCAGAAGAGTACATCCAGATGTTGCTTCAGTATGGGATCAACTATGATCTCATGGTTCAATAGGAAGCAGACTAGTGTGGTGCTTAGTACAACTAAAGAAGAGTATATAGCATCTTGTTCAATTAGCAGGGAAGCAGTGTGGCTTTTGAAGCTGCTTGCAAGATTATTTGATCTCTAGTTAGAGGCGACTTGTATCTGGTGTGAAAACCAGAGTTGTGTAAAGTTGACAGAGAGCCCAGTGTTCCATGACAAGTCCAAGCACATCGAGATCAAGTACCATTATCTTAGAGATATGGTATAGAGTGGAGTAATGAAGCTCCAATATGTCGCTACATATGAGAAGATGGTTGATGTGTTGACCAAGCCTCTGCCAAAAGTGAAGTTTGTGTACTTCAGAGACAAGCTTAGTGTGGTCCAAAAGGACATCCATAGTAAGAGGGAGTGATGAGTTATAGTTGTGATCCAAAGCAACAACTTCAACATGTGGCAGAAGTAATGGGTGGCCATTCACGGGCATGTTACGGCTACTCCAGTGATAAATCTTGGTATGTTGAGTTACTACTACTCCAATGATAAAGCCTGGTACGCCGAGTTACTACTACTCCAGTGATAAATCCTGGTACACCGAGTTACTGCTACTCCAGTGATAAATCTTGGTGTGCAGATGGCTACTCCACTAATAAATCCTGGTACACTGAGTTATTGCTACTCCTATGATAAATCCTGGTACGCAGATGGATACTCCAATGATAAATCCTGGTATGTCGAGTTACTGCTACTCTAGTGAAAAATCCTGGTACACAAATTTCTACTCGAGTTATTGACTGTGTCACTATTCAGCCTGACCTCGCACAAGGTCAGTAGATGCCATGCCTTTAGGGATGGTTAGTTACCCAAATTTTTATCTGGCGGTCCAACCTGTGTGGTTGGAGGTGTCTCCTAGCCTTGAGCTAGATGGGTAGTGTGTGTGCACTACATCGCCTAATCCTCATGATTAGATGTCTGGTCATTGTGGACTAGTTTCCTAGTGTGCCAACCATAGGTTACTAGTTCATTGTGGAACTAGATGCCAGATTTTGTGTGAGATGGCGAGTGAAAGCCCCATGATGAATTAAAGTCCAGATGTATGATGAGACCCTGGATGTTGATGTGGTTACAAAACTTATTCAATATATATTCATGGAAATTCAACAAGTCAATGGTCAAATGTACAGAAGAGAAGAAGTAGTCACAATGATCGTGCTAGAAGAATACCTTCCTTTCTAAGAGGGAGTGTTGAAGTTTGAGTAGCTTCGTAAGATATTATTATTATATTCATATTTTATTTGACCAAGAAAAAATATTAAATATTAATGTTGTATTATATTTGTTAAGTCGTCCCTATTGTTCCTTTGCAAAAGTCAACCCTATTGTGCCTTGACAATTCAAATGTAAATTAGAAGGGTAAAGTAGACAGGTTGGCCTTGACTTAATTCTTGGCAGTCCAACTTGAATTTATAAGAGGCCTAGTGCATCATTTGGAGAACACACAACAAGATCTCTCACACAATGCACAAGTCTTAGAGAGTGACACAACTACAAAGGAGGAGTGACACAACTACAAAGGAAAGGTGTTCGAGTGAATTGTTTTGGTTGTTTGGTGAAGGACTATCCTGGTCTAGTGATGTGCTACTCTGTTCTAGTTAGGGTTTTCTAGTGGATCTTATGATTTGGTGAGATATCTCTTGAGAGAGACATTGAAGGATCTATGTTGAAGAATCTTTGCTGGGTTTTCTCATTTTCATCAAACTTTTCTTTAGTCTCACATGCCTAGTTTTGAATTAGTCAACAACCCTAACTTGAAGTAATCATAAATTTGTACTTGTAATGTATAAAGATATGAAACTGATACACAATGTTCTTCAGTGTGTTTTATACAATTCCTCCAAGTTTCACTACTTGGAACCTCCCAGAAAAGGAGTTATAACAAAAATGACATACCTTGCTGAATTCTGGCTTATTCTACAGAGAGAAATTGTAGAGCGTGCCTCGCACGGAATTTTTGTTTAAATGATCTGAAACTGTTACACCGCATACTATAGATTGTATCCTAACCAACACATTTTGTTTAACTGAATTTGGATTTGTTATGACGTTTTTACCCGAAACATCTATTTTTGGCTAGTTTCAGGACTAGCCACAAACCCTATTTTCCACGGAGTGTAACTCAAAAAATACAACGCCCCACAAGATGAATTTTTTACCAAAGATACTTGGATATGTTTTATCAATGGTATATCAATTTCACGTTCTGAATCATTATAGAAAAAAAATTATAGCGAAAATGGTGAGATGACCTGTAAATAACATACCTTAGAAAGCACCATCAAAAGAATTTATCCTTCCTTGCATTTCGACCTTCTTTTATTCACCTTTCCTTAGAATTTAGGCTTATATATCCTTGGTTACCTCATAAACATATAAATATTCAATATTCTCAAGTGTGATTAAAATGAGAGAGCCTTGCCTCTTATTTATACTCTCCAAGTAGCTTCCTTAAAAACATCTTCTAGGTCACTTGGCCCCACTTTCCTTATTTTAGGGTTAACCCACTTCTAATTT
>ML783388.1:769227-779358 GCA_009831015.1 Picea engelmannii | reverse complement strand
GAGGGTCCTCCAACTTCGTAAGGCCATAACTCTCAAACCGTGAGGAGTTATGTGATGTTACACATACCACCAGAAATGACATGAAATTTACTATCCATATAGAATAGTATTGTCTTAAAATATGTCATAACTCATACCATTACCCATCAAACAAACTTGGGTCCATTACCCAAACCCGGGGTCTCCAACTTCTCATGGCCATAACTCTCTAACCGTGAGGAGTTATGTGATGTTCTACATACCACCGGAAATGGAATGAAAAAAAATATACATCTAGGATAGTTTCCTTGACAAATTCAATGTCCTTCATCTCATTATTCCATAATTAAGAATGGGTTCTCTTACTCCGCAAAGCGTCTTCCCGTGAGGGATTTCACCATAAGGGGACCACTTTGGAGTTCATCCATATTTACTTCTTATCAACCATGAAAAGACAATAATGTGTCATATTTACATCAAACAATATTGGGTCCATTACCCAAACCTTTGTGTTGTGGGGCTTTCTTCAAGGGTTGACATCAATGACAACAACCTTAATCAACATAATGGTCTATTACAACCTTAATTTCCACCCTATAGGCAAGAGAGGAAGACATCAAAAGATAGAATCCCTAATACATATTTTACCTAAGGTGTTAGGACAAATATTGACATTGCCAAAATTCATTTCCTTCGCCAAAAAAAATTGTTAGTTTTGCTAGATTTCAATCTTGTGTCGTCTTGCGTAAGCTTTCCATTGTCCCAAACCTCAAAACCTTTCGTCATTTTTCCCAAGCTTGTTAAAGTTTCAAATCTTTGCATCTAACCTTCTTGAAGTCTCCTATTATCTCAAAATGTAAATGTACTGAAGTCCCGCAATTCCTTGGTTGATTCAATTATGTTAAAAAAGCGCAAGTTTTCCTTTACTATATAAAACCAAGCCAACGATATTTTTTAATCCAAAAAATATTATTTTTTTTAAATTATATTTTTATGTAATTTTAAAAATAATAATTTTATATTAAAAGTTTGGTAAAGTTATAAAAATGAAGCTTTATTTAAACCCCAACTCTAATCAAGTTTCCCAGCTATTACTTCAACAAAGTTATATGTGAGTGAAGCTTGAATTTAAGTGTCAAGCATGAGTATTAAGTCTAGAGTCCAAGCATTTTAATTATTTTCAATAAAAGTATTGGGTCAATTACCATCGAGCTCTAGTATCTAGCCATTTATCATGAGTTGAAGACCAAGGTCACATCACATGTTGTTGGCCCTTGACCAAGTTTTGAGGAAACATTGGTCGTGTTTGACCACTTTTGGGACTTCGACAGGCTGGTCGAAGATGGAGCGCCCAAGCGGAGCTGAGATCACGGGATCTCACTTGTTTTGCGAGCTTGTGGACCGAGCAAAGGGTTTACTAGGGTTTATGTAATGGGTTATGGGATGTCATCCCATGGGTTTACCCATGTTTAGGCATTTTTGTAAAAGCATGTATAGCAAGGAATGTAATGTAGAAAGTAGTAGAAGCTTAGTGCAAGCAATGTAAGAGATTTGGCTAATTGGCTATGTGCATGATATGTTAGTAAGGCTCCGTGCTAGTAAGGAGTTGGCTCTGTGGCTTGAACTGATTTTGGGAAGGAAGATTTGGTGTGCAACGCGCATATCTCCTGTCCTCTACGGATTTTGGCTCTGTGGCTTTGTGCACCAGAGCATATGAATTTAAGAAGATTGAAGACTGATAAAGAAGAAGAAGAAGAAGTTGGTGGACGTAGCCCCACACTAGGGTAAACCACATATATCATGTTTCTTGATGTGCTTTGTGCGATGTTGTTTATGTGTTTATCTGCTTAGTGTTGTTGTTATAATGTATGATGAATGGATCTGATATCATTGCTCAGTGATTGATGGTATTAAATATAAATGAATGCTAGATCCAAGCTGATGCTATGTGCTAAATGAATGGAAGTACTTGATATTTATGGTTACTACATTGATCTGTAATAAGGGTTTAATCTGTGATGTGAATGAGATTCAAGAAACAAATGCATATTGTTGTTTAAGTGCTCTGTTAAGTATTGTAATCATAGATCTGTGTCCCAGCCTGGTTGTAGACACTTGAGTCCTGCAACCCCCACTTCCTCTACCTTGGGTGAGAATTCATCTTCTTCGCAGGTGTTTCCTAAAGGGACGGTAGTTAGGGTTTTGTTAGTGTGTTGTTGAAGCGTTGAAACCTGGGTCTTCCCCAGTGCCAACAAATGGTTGCGTTGCTGGGACTTGAAATTGTGATTGTTGGGAACTAAAGAAAACATAAAGCTCCATGCATAGATCTGTTGCTGTAGTGTGCACTATTCTACTTGACTTGCAAAGCTCTGTGCTAAGAAACAAACCAGATCTGAATAAAAGAGGTAAGATCTTAAATCTTTTTTCTCTTGTAAAGGTAACATAAGTGAAAATTTCTGCTTTGAAAGTATGAATCTAGGTATGTTTGATAGATTTTTTCCTAGCCTGAATGTTAGGGCACAGTTAGAAGAAAGAGTTGATCTGAATAAATTTGATAGAAATAGAGAAAAATATGTTATTACTTTGCATAGAAAGAATTTTTGGACTAATAAGTGGATGCAGGAACCTAGAAAGAATTTTTCCAGATTGCAGATCCAACATTGTGATCATCATGCACAGTTCAGGAAAGGCTGAGGCTCATTTAAAAGAAAGAGAGGAATGACATTGTGTTATAATTTCAGAAGATCAGGACATCTTGCTAAGGAATGCCCTGGTACATGTCCTATTTGTCTTTGTTGTAAATTTATTGGTCATGACGTTGAGGATTGCCCAAGAATGATTGCTAAAGTTGAAAAGATGAACGTGAGACAAGAAAACTATAAAGAAGGTCAAGAGAGTAAGGATATGTTAGAAAATTAGAAAGAGAAAGAATTAGAGAAATCTTAGGCTATGTTAGTACAGTTAAAAGAAGCAATGGATGACCACAAGGATGTCAGTTTGTCAGAGATCTTGAAAGAAAAATAATGCATAGTCACAAGAATAGAAGACTTCGACATAGACTGTGTATTGGATGAAGAAACACATGTGAACATTATGCTAGAAAGCACTTGGGAAATTTTGGGAAAGACTGCTATGATACCTTCATTGGGAAGGATAGGCTTGTTTAAAGGAAAGATGATAAACCTATGTGGAAGAGTTATTAACATACCTATTATTGCTCATGAAACATCGACTGAAGAAGAGTTTGAAGTCATTAAGTTTATTGAGAACATAGCCCATTTTCAACTTTTGTCAGGAAAGAATTGGATTGAGAAGGATTAGATCAAAAGGAAAGCAGAGGAGGAATCCATAGAATAGAAAAAGAAAGAAATAAGGGACCTCATAACCAAAAAAATAGACCGACTAATGGAAGAACAAGAGGATAAGTCGAAGCAACAAAGAGCAAAAAAATTAGCTGTCAAATTTGAAAGAACGCAAGAAGGTTTGAAGGACCTATCAATGCAAGAAGAAAGTATGTCCACCCAGGACCTAGTACGCAAAGAGGTATTACCTTTGAACCCTTTGAAAGAACATGCACAACATGAAGTCACTATGCTACGAAAATATAAGCATAAGAATGGAAAGAGGAATCCAGAGACTCAGATCACAGGAAAGAAGGCAAGGAAACTCAGTAAGAAGAAAGCCAAGATAGAAAAACTACAGGAGGTTCCAGAAAAGACTTTGTAGGAGGTAGATCTGGAGAAGTTGAACCTCGCCAGAATAGCATAACCACGTAGAATGGGACTTCACCACGACGAAGCTATATGACTATTGGAGGTGCCTCGACCGTTAGAATAATGCTTTGGAATGGCTAGAAACACATTTATTGACGGGAAGACCACCGTTGGACCATTGGGACCGTGCCATACTAGACTAATTCACATTGATTGACACATTCTTGTCCATTGGAGGAATCCATTAGGACGCTTTTTTATTTAACCCGTCGGATGTTGCGCCGGGACCACTTTTTTCCACTTGTGATTATCCAAGCTAACAGAGAATCGATTGCATATTGTGCTGTGATTTCTAGACCTTACCATCCATTTGATTACCTCGCTTGTCTATTCACCTACCCAATCTATTTGATTACAAGTGTGAATGTCGGGCAAACATAGTGTGTTAGAGAAGTCTGTGGAGGAGATTCTCATGGATCTCATGGCTGAGAGAGTTATGTCTATAGGAGTACATGCATTGTCGACTGGAGGATTTCAAGCATCCCCCTCGACTAGATGTCGTTCTAGATGTACTAATGAGAAGAGAAGAAAGCACCATGATGATTTGGCTAACACGAATTAGATCCTGTCAGTCTTTCCAGATTATATACCACCATTGGCTGGTGTGGTTAACCACGACAGTATCCCACGTGAATTTGAGTACACGCTGATCACTGCGTACATCCCAAAGGGGCTACGCGTAGTTAGACCCCAGTTAGGACACATCCTAGATCTGAAGAACAATGACTTTAACCTCAGAGATAGGAAGAACTACGCGATTTTTGGCCCTTGGTTATGGAAGGAAGCGAAGAACAAGGAAGGAAAGGAAAAAAACGAGCTTCGTGGGAGACACAGTAACTGTCACTGAGCTGAAGTGAGAAAAAGAGCAGGAAAGATGGAGCGGAGTGCGAAAAAGCAAGCCGTTGGACGAGGAGATCAGGGATGAGAGATCAACAAGGAAGAAGGATCGTGGACAACTCAACAAGCAGAGAAAGCCATCACTGGATGCTTTGGAGCACCACATGACGAAGAAGGAAAGACAGGCTGGCAAAGCCCGAAAAAAGTGGGTCAATTTGACCTAGGGTTTTGGCACCTAGGTTTTGACCTAAGGATGTCGGTGAGGGATTGTAATGTATAAATAAAGTTCAAGAGGGCCTGGGTGGGGTTGTTGGTCATTGAGGATTGTTGGTCATTGAGGATTGGTATGATATTGTTGTTATAGCTCTGTTGTGGAGGGAGAGGATTGTATTGTGAGATCTTCAGCTGTGTGCGAAGGTCAAGTCATGCAATTGGGTGCGTAGGAAGGGGAGAGAAAGAAAGAGAAGAAAGAAGATCTGCTAGCTGAGAGCGCATATACGAATTGTATGCTTTACCTTAATAAATCATAAACACATTTCTGTGGACGTAGCCCTAGAGAGAGTGTGAACCATGTATATTTTGTGTCGTATGTGTGATTGATGCTTGGATCTCTGTCATTGTTATATTGTTATTTGCAGTCTTATGTTAGATCAGTTCTATAGCTACACATGATAGACCTAGCTGATAAGAGATATATGAATGTTGTACTGTTGTTGTGATAGATCCACTGGATATTCCCCTGGTTGTAGACATTCCTGTCCTGCAACCCCCCTCTTAGCTTCTTTGGGTGAGACTGCATCTGCTTCGCAGGTGCTGCCGAAAGGACCAGTAGCTAGGGATTGTTGGTGCGCTCTTGGAGTGAAACTTGGGTCTGCCCTTGTGCCAACAAATGGTTCCATTGCTGGGATAGGAATATGTGTAAGGGAATGTCAAGGTGGTTCCCATCGAAGACAAAGATTCAGAAGTGGATAGAGGATCAAGAGAGGGACTTCGCTGAAGCCAAAAACAAGAACCCTAAGATAAGTACTAAAGGTTGGCTGAAGAGACACATCTTCACCGATATTCACAAGATCTTCTTTGGAGGAATCCATCAAGAGCTATACGAGTGGTTAGCTAGGTTAGTTGATACTCAGTTCGAGATCAGATCTAGACCTCCTGTGGTTTGGAGGTCAAAGTTGATTAAGAAGGTTAAGAGAGTTGACAACGCTTTATCAAGGGCTGTAGATCACTGGTTCCATAGTACCATTGGAGGGTATATCACCGAATTTGCTGTTGACAGAACAAAATCATATATCCAGGCCAAGTGACACTTCTTCAAAGGACCCAGAGGAAATTTTTTACAATTTCTGAAGCTAAGAATTAAGATGATGTTGCATGAAAAGAACGTCTTGAAGATACAATAGATTGGTTGGATCCAAAAAGGATAATGTTCAAGAATTCAGACGACGACAGTGACAACGACATAGAAGATGGACATACGCGTAGTGGGAAAGTATTTCGAGGGGTTCACCTTGATAACCTGTTCAAGAAAAACTACGGAGATGAGGGTTTCTACAATGGAGAAGAGGCAGATCTGAAAGATGAAGAACATTCAAAACCCACCAAAGCAGAGGACGAGGAAGCTGAAGAACTTTTCCAGAACGAGCCAGAAACATCAGGAACTACACAGACCACTGAAGTAGGTAATATCAATCCTTCTTCTATTTTAGAAACGCTAAGTAATCACAATATTCCGAATCACCAGAGTCTGCAGACTACTATTACTAGTAGTTCAACATCTACTCAGACATGAAACCTAGGCAGCTCTATGGAAGACGAGATGAGGCTCCCTATATTTAAAGGAGATGGATATGAAGATATTGATCAACACTGATTCTTGTGTGAGGCCGTATGGAACATTAAAAATATTACCGATGAAGCTGTTAAAAGAAACCAGTTTAGCACTACGTTGAGGGATCACGCGCTGAGCTGGTACATGAAGCTTGTCCAAGGACTTGCACAGCCTAAGCCACTAAATGAGATCAAGAACACGCTGGTTGCAGAGTTTAAAAAACCTAAGTCAGAGTCACAGTGTATTATTGAGCTGAAGGAGATTAAACAAAAGGTAGCCAAACCTGTTTGGGAGTTCGATCAAAGATTCAATACCCTAACAGGCCGATTGACTTTTAAGATACTAGATGAGTAGAACAAAGAATGGTTCATCGCTACTCTTTTACCACACATCAGAGTTCCCCTGATGCAACAGAAGATTGCATCGTAGGCAGAAGCTTTGGAGATTGCCATGAAGCTTGAATCAACACCTATGGGAGAATCTAGCTTAGGCATGAGCCAGATATTAAGACAACTGACTAGTTTGTCTCTGCAGGTTGAGGATATGAAGAAGGACAAGGGGAAGGAAAAAAGAGAAGATATCTGGTGTGTAATATGCAGATCCGAAGGTCATGATAAAGAGAATTGTCCCATGTTTCATGAATATTTGGCCTCAGGAGCGCTAAGCCCCTTGAAGCAAGTTAACCTGCCCTGGTGTGAAGTATGCAGAAACCGACATTGCCCTAGTGTGAAGTATGCAGAAACTGACATCGCCCTGGTGTGAAGTATGCAGAAACCGACATCGCCCTGGTGAGTGCTACTATATGTAGAAGTATGTTTAGACACCCACAAACTTGTACTGCACATTCTATAAGTCTGTAGGGCACAATGATAGATATTGTAGGGATTTTGACCTGATGCATGAAAGATCAAGAGACATATATAAGATCCAAGGTGAAGTACACCAAGAAGGAAACAATGCACAATATAATTCTCCACGAAGAGGAAGTTTCAATCCTCACGGTGGATACAAAGGAGGAGGAGGAGGAGGAGGTATGGGTCGAGGCCAGGGACAAATAATCTGTTACAACTGCACGTAGCTAGGAAATTTAGCGAGGGACTGCTAGAACCCTTGCACAACCTGTAGGTATTGCAATTCCTTTGAGCATGTCATCGAGGACTGCCCTTTTCTACTAGATAAGCTTTAGGAAAGACAAGGACCTCAAAAAAATCTGCAAATGCAACTAATAAATGTTGAACCTCATGGAGCAGACCCTAGAGTTGCTGTTATCACTCAAGGAGGTGCTACTACAGGAGAAGATAGAGTATCCCAAGGAAAGACTGCAAACGACCGTGGAGTTAGGAAAGCTATAGAGAAGACCCCAACGTTCGATGCTAAGAAAGAAAGACCAATATTTGAGGAGGAAATAAAATATTTCAAAGGAGATCAAGGGTCTTCATCAAAGAAACAACTAGAAATCAAAGAATATGGCATGCCTCAGACGTTTGATCACTTTGCGTCGCCAACAGAAGGAAAAGAGGTAAGAAAACTCATGGAATTTTTTTGCACTTGTGTTAAGTTGATTCAAGATAAAAGCGCTGTACAAGAATTATAATATTTAGTCAAGCAGTATGAGATAGGAAAGACATACTCCCTACTGAATAGGGCAGTGCACCAAATTGGGAAAAGGAGAAGGACAAATAAAGAATTCCACCTGAATGCTCAAATAGGAGAATATGATATAGACTATGTGGTCCTCGACTTAGGGTCGGAGGTCAATGTCATGATGAAGCAAACCTGGGCACTGATGGGAAAAATGAAGTTGATCTATTCCCCTATCAGGCTTAGAATGGCTAATCAACAAGTTGTCATCCCATTTGGATGATTGGAGCATGTCCCTTTGGACATCGATGGAGTTAGAACCTTTGCAGATTTTGAGGTAATTGAAATTGTTGATGACAACTGCCATTATCCTGCATTATTAGGAATTGATTGGGCCTTAAAAAATTCTACTATTGTTGATCTAAATAAGAGGCATATGATGTTTGAAAGAGATGGCCTTAGGGTCATCACACCTTTAGATCCAGATGAGGGTCCCCGATACACAAAGCCTATCAAAGAAGAAGACCACGCGTACAAACTGGAAAACATCTACAAACTAACAGCCAGACAACATGATTATATCAATCCTACAACCGATGGGAATATGAGCCGGTGAAGCGACAACACATGTTCATCAGACTCAAAAGAAGCACTGGAGAACTGGCAGAACCAGATGTATAAAGTCTCTACCAGAAGATGTGCTATATTACCCAGAGAAGTTCGTTGGATCGACACAACAGTGAGTAACTTACCCACATTTTATGGGCTGAACCCTTTAGAAAAATTCTTATCAGAGTTTGATACAAGTGTACCAACACAACAAAGGCTGTTGGCAATGGATGAGGCCATGAAAGCCACACTAGCAATATGGTGGGGGACACACAAAGGAAATATCACAGACTGGACACAATGTTGAACTTTGATGACAACGCAGTTCTCAACACAAGTAGGAAGCTGGGAAGCGAGGTACACAGGTTGAAGTTGCCCAAAGGACCATGTGAGAAGTTGCAAAGAGGCCTGGAGTGACATTCCTCGAGAACAATGGCTACACAGATTCATTAACATGCTGGACATGATCCCTATCAACTGGTACCTTCAAGCGAAGCTGTGCCTTGTCACTTTAGATTGGGAAGGTACGATCCAGAATTTTGTAACCACCTTTTTGTTTGAAAGTGAATTTCCTTCAGTAGACAAAGCATTACAGATTGTGAGATAGAAATTATTTAAGGAGGCATATGGTCTCCCTTTGGAGAAAGAAGAGGATGAATGGACTGCACCATTTCAGAAATTGCAAGGATGTTACAACATTAATGCCGATGAAGATGATGATCCGAGGAAGGTAAACATCGCTGAGATAGAAGGCCACAGAAATGTGGAAGGACCCAAAGTTGAGCTGCCATTCATAGGACAACCAATCAAAATAAAGAAAGTCAATATTGTTCAGAAATTGTCGGAAGAACCACAGTGCTTTTGAGAGCTTGTTGACGTTTCAGATCCACAATAGGATCCATCTTCAGGACAAAAAAGCCTGAGGAAAAATAAGAGAGGAACCCCTAATAAATAATGATGAGGAGGGTGGAAAACTAAGGTCGGCTAAGTGAAACCCTAGGTTTGAGGAGAATTTTTCAAAAAAGTATTTAATAGTGATTTAGTTAATTAATGGGTTAAGTGGTTTAATTTGATAACCCGACGGTGTTAATATTAAATTCTAGGTTAAATCTAGGGTTAATTTGATGAGGTAATATTAATATTATTAGTGGTTTAATTTGATAACCATATGGTGTTATTATTAATGTTAATTTTATGTTAATTATAGGTTAAATTTAGGGTTGATTTAATGAGGTGGCATTAGTATTAATATTGTTATATTAGTGGTCGGCTAAGTGAAAACCTAGATTTGAGGAGAATTTTCAAAAAAGTATTTAAAAATGATTTAGTCAATTAGTGAATTAGGTGGTTTTAAATTTTTCAAAAAAGGTATTTAATAGTGGTATAGTTAATTAATGGATTAAGTGGTTTAATCCGACGGTGTTAATATTAAATTATAGGTTAAAACTAGGGTTAATTTGATTAGGTAGTGTTTAGTATTATTGGTGGTTTAAATTGATAACCATATGGTGTTATTATTAT
>ML783388.1:752817-768082 GCA_009831015.1 Picea engelmannii | reverse complement strand
ATAATAATAACACCATATGGTTATCAATTTAAACCACCAATAATACTAAACACTACCTAATCAAATTAACCCTAGTTTTAACCTATAATTTAATATTAACACCGTCGGATTAAACCACTTAATCCATTAATTAACTATACCACCATTAAATACCTTTTTTGAAAAATTTAAAACCACCTAATTCACTAATTGAGTAAATCATTTTTAAATACTTTTTTGAAAATTCTCCTCAAATCTAGGGTTTCACTTAGCCGACCACTAATATAACAATATTAATACTAATGCCACCTCATTAAATCAACCCTAAATTTAACCTATAATTAACATAAAATTAACATTAATAATAACACCATATGGTTATCAAATTAAACCACTAATAATATTAATATTACCTCATCAAATTAACCCTAGATTTAACCTAGAATTTAATATTAACACCGTCGGGTTATCAAATTAAACCACTTAACCCATTAATTAATTAAATCACTATTAAATACTTTTTTGAAAAATTCTCCTCAAACCTAGGGTTTCACTTAGCCGACCTTAGTTTTCCACCCTCCTCATCATTATTTATTAGGGGTTCCTCTCTTATTTTTCCTCAGGCTTTTTTGTCCTGAAGATGGATCCTGTTGTGGATCCGAAACGTCGACAAGCTCTCAAAAGCACTGTGGTTATTCCGACAATTTCTGAACAAATCTCTCACCACAGAAACCTAAATGATCAAAGTCAATATTGGGACAGAGGAGACACCGAAGCTTGCCAATATCAGAGATTATTGGGATGCTGCTACCATTGACAAGATTACAGAGTTATTGCACGAATATCAAGTATTGTTCCCAACCAAGTTCACTGATATGAAGGGAATAAAAGGGCCTATGGGTGAGATGAGAATACCTTTGAAACTAGATGTGAAGCCAATCAAGCAAAGACCTTACAGACTGAACCCAAAATACAAGGAAAAAGTGAAGCTCGAGATTGACCGAATGCTAGAAGCAGGGATTATTGAACTTGTCGAAGAGTCGGAGTGGATCAACCCTATGGTGGTACAAGACAAGAAGACAGGAGAAATCGGGATCTGTGTAGACCTCAAAAGGTTGAATGATGCCAGTCTTCATGACCCTTTCCCTACACCATTCATAGACGAAGTGTTGGATAACGTGGGAGGCCAGGAAGTATATTCTTTTACAGGCGGATTTTCGGGATACCATTAGATCCACATTGCCAAGGAGGACCATCATAAGACTATGTTTGCCACAGAGTGGGGATCCTACCAATATACAATAATGCCATTTGGATTGAAGAATTCCCCAACCATCTTTTCCAGGGTGGTGTCAAAGCGTTCAAAGAATTTTTGCATAAATTTTTAGAAGCATACTTCGACCACTGGACTGTTTTTAGTTTGTTGAAAAATCATATTGAATGTCTAAGGCTAATGTTGGACAAATGCATGCAATGCCAAATTTCTTTGAATCTGAAGAAATGCATCTTCTTCTCACCATTTGGAGTGCTATTAGGTCATATTGTATGCAAGCAGGGATTGCTGGTTGACCCATATAAAATTTCCATTATAGTTGATTTTCCACCTCCTACTTTAGTCAAACAACTGCACACTTCACTAGGCCATACTGGATATTACAAGAAATTTATCAAAGGATATGCCCAAATTACAACACCAATGGAGAAGTTGTTGAAGAAGGACTGCCAGTATGAGTGGATAGATGAATGTCAGCAGAGTTTCGACACACTGAAACAAAAGATGGTTACAACGCCCATTCTGGTTTTTCCAGATTGGAGAAAAAAATTCCATGTGCATGTTGATACATCTTCTATTTCATTAGGAGCAGTACTGGAACAACCTAGAGAAGGGGACATTGATCATCCATTAGAATTTGCTAGTAGGAAGCTATCCACAGCTGTCAATTACACCACTATAGAGAGAGAGGGACTATCCATGGTGTATGCACTGCAAAAATTCTGCCACTACTTGTTGAGAGGACACTTTAAAATGTTTACTGATCACTCCGCGCTAAAGTACCTAGTCAACGAGATAGTGTTGGGGGGGAGAATATGCAGATGGCTTCTGCTGTTTCAAGAATATGATTTTGAGATCATAGTTAAGCTAGGAAGAATGAACAAGGGCCCAAACCACTTATCCAAGTTGGAACATGGCGAAGAACCTACCGGTTTGGAGGATACATTACCGGATGCACAACTGCTTGCCATTAGAAATCTTGATGACCACTTCGCAGACATAGTGCAATTCCTGTCAACAGGAATGGCTCCAAGTGAGTATACAATTCCTCAGAAGAAACAGCTAGTGGTGCGTGCTGCAGACTTTTCACTTATAGATGGAAAATTGTACAAAATGGGACCCGATGAAATATTAAGGAGGTGTGTTATGGAGATAGAGCGACCAATGATCCTCACAAAAGCTCATGAAGGCATCGCGGGAGGAAATTACGCAGGGAAAACAACTACGCAGAAGGTTCTGCGAGCTGGCCTTTGGTGGCCTACATTACACAGAGACGCTAAAGAGTATGCCAGAGCATGTGATGTATGCTCGAGAATTGGAAAACCATCTCGAAGAGATGAAATTCCATTAACACCGCAGATGATCCTACAAGCATTTGAAAAATGGGCCATTGACTTCGTGGGACCTATAAACCCACTAGGAAAGCACACAAGATCAAGGTACATTATTACTGCGACATAATACTTAACCAGATGGGCCGAAGCCAGAGCAATCAAGGATTGTAGTGCAACTACAACTGCGCGTTTTATATTTGACGACATAATAACCAGGTTTGGATGCCCTAAGATCCTTATGAGTGATCAAGGTACACACTTCATCAATAAAACAATTGAAGCCCTGACTGAAGAATTTGCAGTCCACCATCATAAGAGTACACCTTACCATCCACAAGAAAACAGAATGGTTGAAGCATTCAACAAGATCTTGGAAACATCATTCACAAAGATTTGCAGCATGAACAGGGATGACTGGGATTTAAGAGTACCAACAGTACTCTGGGCTTATAGAACCACTTGCGAAAAATTAACAATGCAGACCCCCTTCAAGTTGGTTTATGGTATTGAAGTTGTTGTCCCGATGGAATGCTTAGTACTAAGCCTAAGAATTGTTGCATTTATAGACATGGATGATACCAACGCTGCTCATGAGAGGCTTGCACAGTTGGTTGAACTGGAAGAAGACAGATTCATTGTAGGATTCCATCAGCATGTTCAGAAGGAACGAGAAAAGGCCTATCATGACAGGCACATCAAGAAGAAGACATTCAAGCAAGGTGATTTAGTACTGGTGTATGACAGTAAGTTTCTCAAACACCCTGGGAAGTTCAGAACGCATTGGCTCGAACCATATGAGATTGCCTATGTTACAGAAGGAGGAGCTGCGTAGCTGAAGACATTGAAGGGAGTCTGGAAGGAAGGATTGGTGAATGAGAGTCGGCTAAAGTTGTACTATGATAACCAGCTGCCTTGCAACTCTCAGTAAAAGCATGAGGAAAAGGGTCCAGGTACCAGGTGCAGTTGAAACTGGGTAATAGACACAAAAAAGATAGTCTGCACAAGGATGGAAAGGAGGCATAAAGAAAAAAGCAAGGGCTGCACTGCGTAGTCCAAAATTGAAGTAAAACAAGAGGATCAGATCTGAAGTACCTTGAGACGAGTCACAAGTGAGTGTTGGGGGCTTGTTGGCTCTTGGTTATGGAAGGAAGTGAAGAATAAGGAAGGAAAGGTAAAAAGCGAGCTTCACGGGAGACACAGTAAGTGTCACTGAGTCGAAGTGAGAAAAAGAGCAGGAAAGATGGAGTGAAGTGTGGAAAAGCAAGCCATTGGACAAGGAGATCAGGAATGAAAGATCAACAAGGAAGAAGGATCGCAAACAACTCAACAAGCAGAGAAAGCCATCATTGGATGCTTTGGAGCACCGCGTGACAAAGAAGAAAAGACAGGCTGGCGAAGCTTGGAAAAAGAGGGTCAAGTTGACCTAGGGTTTTAGACACCTAGGGTTTTGGTATCTAGGGTTTTGGCACCTAGGTTTCGACCTAAGGCTGTCGGTGAGGGATTGTAATGTATAAATAAAGGTCAAGAGGACTTGGGTGGGGTTGTTGGTCATTGAGGATTGGTATGATATTGTTGTTATAGCTCTGTTGTGGAGGGAGAGGATTGTATTGTAAGATCTTTAGCTGTGTGCGAAGGTCAAGTCTTGCAGCTGGGTGCGCAGGAAGGGGAGAGAAAGAGAGAGAAGAAAGAAGATCTTCTAGTTGAGAGTGCAGATAAGAACTGTATGCTTTACCTTAATAAATCATAAGCACAGTTTTGTGGACATATCCCTAGAGAGAGGGTGAACCACGTATATTTTGTCTCGTATGTGTGATTGATGCCAGGATCTCTGTCATTGTTATATTGTTATTTGCAGTCTTATGTTAGATCGGTTCTATAGTTGCGCATGATAGACCTAGCTGATAAGAGATATATGAATGCTGTACTGTTGTTGTGATAGATCCACTGGATATTCCCCTGGTTGTAGACATTCATGTCCTGCAACCCCACTCTTAGCTGCTTCGGGTGAGATTGCATCTTCTTCGCAGGTGCTTCCAAAAGGGCCAGTAGCTAGGGCTTGTTAGTGCGCTCTTGGAGTAAACCCTGGGTCTACCCCTGTGCCAATAGCAATGCTCACACCACATAGGTATCTCATGAAGACAACTGGGAAGAAGCCGTGCATAGTCTCCCAGTTGTGGATTAAGGAGCTCGCGCAATCAACGATCCTGAATGTAATGAAGATCCCTCACTTTGGCCGATATTAGGAAGTTAACACTTGCGTTAAACTCCTCCTGTCGTGCTATCATGGAGGATAACTATGGCTTGACATGCATGCCACTGTTGATCTGAAGCTGATCCACCTCATCACAGGACTAAGCATGCAGGGACCAGACCCTCAGTAGTTCTACCCAGGGACCTGATCACAGGACTAAGCATGCAGGGACTAGACCCTCAGTAGTTCTACCCAGGGAAGACTTCATATCGCTCCCTGACACAATGCATAAAGGAGCATTATGGCGATGTAGAGAAGGGAAAGTGAGGCTACAATTTAGCCTCCATCCAGGATGGCACAGTGTGCCTAGCTTGTCAGCTTATAGCTGGCAAGCTCATCAGAAATAACCATCCCACGTAGGTCACTGGATTCGTAGTAGACCTTGCAGGAAAGTGCGTGGAGGGGATACAAATGAACTGGGTGAGTTACCTCATCAACGAGCTGGAGAATGACTGTCGCGAAGCGCATGATCAAGGCTATGAATTCCATTTTAGTTGGTTATTGGTACTGATCGCATTTGTCGCTTGGTAGATGCTGGAAGGAGCAAATTTTCCAGAAGTTGAGCCATCGGAGCCATTGGCCGCAAAGTTATCCACCTTTTGGTATACAAATGATATGTTGAAGCAATGGTAGTCGAACGCTGTCTTCCATGCTTACTACTAGCAGATGAAGCGTGCTATTGAAGCATTTCCACACATGACACCGAATACATTGCACCAGTATAGACCGCTAGCGACGTTCCACATAGATCGACACTTTATCTACATCATTGCGCGCATGGATGAGAGTAAGGAGGAATTGTAGTCCTATTATAAGATGATCGACGAAGGTATAGATGAGATCACCAAAGAATGGCCAACAAAGTTCCTTGTACCAGTTGAGGATGCAGAACTCTCCGACCCCGACATCGTTGGAGGTCCCTTGGTCACCCGGGTCGAACATGATGGACAAACTAGCACGAAGAAAAATAAGAAAAAGGAGGAAGTGCAGAACATAGAAACTGATGATGAAGACAACGCCTCAGAGGAAAGAAGGCCTAACTCACTCGCAAGAGGAGGAGGAGATGAAGTGAAGCAAGAAGAAGGAGGGGAAGAAGGAGAAAATCAAGACAAAGGTGAAGTTACACTGCAAAAGGATCCCCTACTGAGGCCGAAACATCAAAGAAGCAGAAGGTTTCTCCACAGAAACCATCATCAAGAAAGAAGACGTGCACTAGTAAGCCCAAGATGAAGTCCACGCTCATAGAGGATGACGTCGATCTAATCATCATAGCCATGGAGGATGCTTCAGAGGATGTCTTGCAGCGTTATGGACCAAAGCAAGAGACACTGTATGAAAGAATGGAGAAGGATCTGAAGGAGCTACAACAAGACATCCATTCGATCTGCGCAGTACCTACCATGCCTTCTTCATCGAAAATTGCAGAATTGGGAGATGAGCCCTTCCAATTATGAATATTAGTAGATGAAATAGAGGCCTGACTTCAATGAGCCCAAGAAGAAAAGGAGCAAGCTACAGAAGCATTGAAGCAAGAAAAGGAGGAGGTCTTAGAGAAACTTCGAGTTGCACAGAAGGAGAAAGATGAAATTCGGGCGATGTTCGAGGAGGACAATGCAAAGGTGCAAAAAGAAAAAGAACAACTGTTCGTAGATCAGACTGTGATCAAAGAGGCAATGACTAAAGCACTTCGCTTTGTGCCGGGCTTGGCACAGGAGGGAGAAGAGTCAGCCGAGCTTCAAGTGGGGAAGCTCGCTGAGGCCATTCAACATCTTCAAGCGAGAGTAACAGAGTTAGAACTCCAAGCAGTGCCGAACACTCCACAAGAAGTGCGCGATCAGAGGGAGAAAGTCGCTAGGAGCGCAGTTGGAAGGATCAGGGCACTCGCATCAGAATCTAAGCAATTAAGTAATCGTAGTGCACAGACCTACGAACGCCTCGCAGAAGATCCAGAGCTGAGGAAATTGGAATCACAACTCCAGGAGGTGCAACAAAAGGCATCTACCATGCAAGTGCAGATGAAGTCACTCACTACATTTGAGAAAATGAAGAGATCACAGGAGCAACGCACAGTCTAGCAACAAATTACTTCCATCTAGAGAAAATTCATGGAGCACAGAGATTACAACCGGTGCAAGACAAAGCCTGCATGATTTTTGAAGATATTAAAGGACAATGCTCCCAGCTAGACCAAGTGGTTGCGACAGTGGAATAGTGCCTGGAAGGGCCTATTACAGAGCAAGTGATTTAGGAGTTCACCGAACATGAGGCTCTGGCAAAGAAACAAGTCGAGGTAGCTCGAGCTAAACTCGAGGCCTTTGAAGGAGCATTGCCTAGATCTGAGTGACTCGAGACAAGTCAAATGTGAGTGTTGGGGGCCTGTTGGCCCTTGACCAAGTTTTGAGGAAACATTGTTCGTGTTTGACCAATTTTGGGACTTTGATAGGTTGGTCGAAGATGGAGCACCCAGGCGGAGATGAGATCATGGGATCTCGCTTGTTTTGCGGGCTTGTGGATTGAGCAAAGGGTTTACTAGGGTTTATGTAATGGGTTATGGGATGTCAGCCCATGGGTTTACCCATGTTTAGGCCTTTTTGTAAAAGTATATATAGGAAGAAATGTAATGTAGAAAGTAGTAGAAGCTTAGTGCAAGCAATGTAAGAGATTTGGCTGATTGGCTATGTGCATGATATGTTAGTAAGGCTCCGTGCTAGTGAGGAGTTGGTTCTGTGCCTTGACCTGATTTTGGGAAGGAGGATTTGGTGCGCAACACACATATATCCTGTCCTTTGCGGAGTTTGACTCTGTGGCTTTGTGCACAGGAGAAGATGAATGTAAGAAGATTGAAGACTAATAAAGAAGAAGAAGAAGTTGGTGGACGTAGCCCCACACTGGGGTGAACCATGTATAACCCGTGTCTTGATGTGCTTTGTGCGATGTTGTTTATGTGTTTATCTGCTTAGTGCTGTTGTTATAATGTATGATGAATGCATTTGATATCATTTCTTAGTGCTTGATGGTATTGAATGTAAATGAGTGCTAGATCCAAGCTGATGCTATGTGCTAAGTGAATGGAAGTACTTGATATTTATGGTTACTGCGCTGATCTGTAATAAGATTTTAATCTACGATGTGAATGAGATTCAAGAAAATAATGCATATTGTTGTTTAAGTGCTCTGTTAAGTATTGTAATCATAGATCTGTGTCCCAGCCTGGTTGTAGACACCTGAGTCCTGCAACCCCCCTGCCTCTACCTCGGGTGAGACTTCATCTGCTTCGTAGGTGTTGCCGAAAGGGCTGGTAGTTAGGGTTTTGTTGGTGCGCTGTTGAAGCGTTGAACCCTAGGTTTTCCCTTATGCCAACACATGCCAAGTCGTAAGATAACCCACACAAGGCATCAAGGAGAGAGTCCACAAGGGAGCCAAAAAAGTGCACTACGCATCGATCAATCTTGGAAAGCTCGATGGATATAAACTCATCATATTTTCATGTTCTAATGCATGTGGGATAAGGTCCAATACAAAAAAAATTAAAATGCCAAAACATAGAGCACTCAACGCCATGGAGATCACTCAAATCCCGAGTTGGAGTTCTAGGCGTTCAAAAGAGAGTTCTGGAAGATGAATCCACAACTGAGTCAAGGTAGTGCCCCATATCGCCAGGGGTTGATAAGAGCATCCAAATTGATGGTTTAAAGGATGAGCACGCTGCACAGATCACCAACTATCAAAACAAGTGTTAATTATAAAAGATGAAGGTCCACTATCATCTCTATGGAAATGCAGAGGTCGCCTTCATATGTTGAATGATATTAGCATTTTTTCGTGGTAGTGTTGCAGAGACATGAAAATCGGATAAAGCTACATCAAAATATTATCAAGTTCCATGTGTCAAATAAAATAGCCAAAACACATCCAACCATTCCTTCATCCTAGAGATCAACGACAATTGGGTACTTCGGGTCTTCTAACTTACACAAGTTTAATCATACCCCAAGATGTCGGTGGTTGCAATTTCGCATTCGTCATCATTCCAAACGCCAGGTTCCACTTCGAGATTTTAACCACCGGGTGCATTCATTTTCCATTTCTCATTTTCACCCGAAGCCCGAAGTCAAGTTTCCACGAGTAAGGTTCCTCTGGTTTAATTTGATATGATAAGCTTTGCAGGTGCACCGAGATCCAACAACTTGTATTATGCATAGAGTAGCATGTTTCCTATGCTCAAATTGAAGTGTTCGAGATCATTTACAGGTGCGACACAACCACCATCATATTCCCTTGTGCTTCCTGCAAGGCCTCTGAGCCCTGTCAGAGCATCCATCCCAGTTTCTTCTTCACCCTTTCCGCTGTCTCAGGTTAGATCGGTAGCAACAAAGCTGGGAGGCAAACCTATGTGAAGTTTCATTGGAGGCCTACTTGTGGAGTTAAGTGTCTATTGAAGATGAATATTTTGCTGTAGGTGGGATAAATCACAGTCATGCAACCAAGGATCTTTATGAATCTATTGCAGTAGGAAACTATCCCGAATGAAAACTTTTTATCCAGACAATGGATCCTCGGGATGAAGATAGATCCTTTAGATGTTACCAAAACTTGGCCCAGGGATGTCTTTCCTCTTCAGCCTGTGGGACGCATGGTCTTGAACAAGAATATCGACAATTTCTTTGCTAAGACTGAGCAGCTTGCATTTTGTCCTGCTCTTGTTGTTCCCAGTGTCTATTACACTGAAGATAAGCTACTCCAAAACAAGGATATTCTCATACGTAGATACACAGAGGCATCGAATTGAACCAACTATTTGATACCTCAGGTTAGGCCGGTATCGACCGATGCTTCATTGAATGCTTGTTCAGGCATTGTGGCTACTACATTTGGTTCGTCTTCAACATAGCATGTTTGGAAAACCGTTAAAAGGCTCTCATGAGAATAGTTAGCAATCTGCAAAAGTTTGAGCCCTATCGAAAGTCTACAAGTTCATTTGCATCACCAATTATTTATACATATCTATCAGGACAAGTAGATTAGTGAAATATTCAACTTCAAAAGTGATGAAAGAGCATAGGTCTTCTCCTGTATTTCTGCAACATGTGGGCGTTTTACTACTCATTGTGTGATCAAACTTATTGTTCCAAGAGAAAGAGATATTGAGAAAAAAAGAAGAATTGCATAAACATCATTCATAAAAGCAGTCGAAGTCACTATGGAGAATCCATCTCTGAGAGAACTAGAAAAGTTCGAGTTTCCCTTGACAGAGGCAAGGCGAAATGAGATAACAAAAACATCTTGCAACATGGAAATAAAGTTAAATTCGAGGGAAAAAAGGGTGTTTTGATCTTTTTAAGCATGAAAAGAGGAATAAAGGAAAATAATGATTCTCGTGGTTGTTCTTCCTGATGTTAAATGTTGGGCTTATTGCGAAGGTGCCTCAGAAATCAGCCTGAAATGTGTGGAAAAGATTCTCGATGCTATTGGCAGTGTTATTCTATTGGATGAAGTAGAAAGTAGTGATCTTATATCTCTTCGAACTTCCTACCTTGCTTCTATAGAATTGAAAGATAATTTCATCCAGACAAATAATCCATATCAGTCCCAAGTTTCTAGGAAGAGAATTATGAGTTGGTTAACAAACATCCAAATAAATGGACCTAGAAGTCATCAATTATTAAGCATAGGTGACATCAGAAAGATCATATGTGTAAAAATGGTCTCCAAATGCAAACACAAAGATATTTCGAGTGAACAGATGGCTAGAAACATTTCCAAATATCCTACATTTATAGAAGATTTCTAGGAAATCTTTTTTTCATTCAAAGCCTACAGGTGGCAGAATAATATCAGCTTCAGTTTGATCATTTCTAGGAAAATAATCTTATCCAGATGAACTATCTACTTCTGCTTTTTGGGAAAATTATATTGGAGGATGGAGTATCAAATGTGTGCTCCAATCAACAATCTATTAAAGTCAAATTAGTTCCAATTTTCCATAAGAAGAATTGGACACTTGAGAAAGTCATTACCAAATTTCAAGCAGATTTGGGAAACTATTTCCACACTTGGAGGCAAAGTATCAACATCAAGATTATTTCCAGATTTTGAGTAATCAGTTACATGATTGGTGGCTGGGGGATAACATTCAGTTCAACATTTAAAAATGATAAAAGGGACAATAAATTAGCATCTAGAGGAGGGGGGCAACCCGAGAGCCTTTGGGGCTAGGAATGTAATCAAAAGTCTTTAATAAAATAGTTTGCAGAGCTTTGGAGATTCTCAGATTTCGTGTGTTAAATCATGTGTTTCTTGTGATTTGTGTCTTATCTCTCATGTTTAAATTTATTCTCTTTCTTCTTCTCATTGTCTCATTTAGGTTGTAGCAGCCATAATTCAGTACAACCCCTACTGTGGCTAATTTAAAAGCATTAATTTAACTGCAGTTTTTCCTCTGTTTTGCTGTGAGCAAAAAAAGACCCGCACTTTGATTGTTTTTCTTATTTTTGACTACTAGTTCACAATTTGAGTGAGTTGAATGTTAGTTCTACCACTGGAGTGGAAATTCAGATTTATCCTTGTTAGATACCTGGCTTCTTCATTTCAGTTTTTCTCATCCAAGTTCTTCTATCCATCCTCATGATTTTAAATGGATTTAGCAGATGAAGTCATGCATCCTTTGTTCTGATTTGTAATTGTTAAGAGGTTAATTTTAGCTCAAGATCCAAAAGCCTCCAAGGACTGATCAATCAATCATTTTTATGTTCTTGAAAATGCACTAGGCTTGGCTTTATTGCAGCCTAAAGTCAACTCGTGACAACATAAGGTTTGGCACCTTTTGGAGCATTTTTTGGAGGCCCTCGCATGACACCTAGTAGACAACAAGCGAGGCCTTCACTGGACACTAGTGGCTCAACAAGCGAGGCACTGTCAAACTTCTAAAATTGAGTAGTTACGAGGTGATAGGTGAATGATGAGTTGGATATTCGTGTCAAAGGCCTAGGAACTCACATCATTCGAGTCTCTAGAAGATCTAGAATCCTCTCCCAAGCCTCCTCCAAGAATTATATAAAAAAGGAAGGCCTTGGGAAAGGGGAGGAAGAATTTAGAGTATTGTCATGTTATCCAACTGCAGAGGTATCCATCTACTACAACCAAAAGTTGGTGAAGCCTAGCCTGACCAAAGAGATACAAGGAGAGGCAAGGAGCAAGGAGCTAAAAGAGGATGTATCTTCATCAAGTTGAGGTAGGATTTGGTATGTATTTTCCATGTTTTATTAATAGATCATTGGTTTTTCCCTTCATATTATTTATGTTCATTTGATGAATGATAGATTTGATTCATTCCTTCATAGATCTGATTAGAAGTAGTTTGGATCTAGGATTCTAATCCTTAGTAGGGAAGAAGAGAAGGTTTTGCTTGTCTTTTGTATACATGAAGCAGGTTGTGGAACTTGGAGCTGGAGTTTCAGGACTGCAACAACCAGGAAATATGAAGGAACAACTCAAGAAAGGTATGCAAATATTCCCCACTCTTTAGGATGATTCTGAATCTATGTGTGTGAGTCTAGATCTAGTAAATCCATAAGAAGTCTACCCTTTTTTTGTCTAGGATAACTAGGCTGATCCCAGGGAGATCTTACTGATTATTCAGTGAGATCCTTGTGAGAAAAAATCCCATAACGAATTGGCGACCATATTGGGGAAGAATTATTCTCTAGTCAAGTCTCCTTTCCTACCTCTTCCTCTGCTTGTTGTGATTTGCATTTGATTTTTCTTCCATTCAGTCATCCTAGGGCCTAGATCTAGAAGATTTGCGATAGATCCACATTTTTAAAAAAGAAAAATTTTACAGACCCTCGCTTGTTTCATAATAGGTGTCCCATGAGGTCCTCACAAGTTTCATAATAGGTGTCCCATGAGGCCCTCGCCGGTGGAAAGGCCTGTGTCCCATGAGGACTCTTGTAGGGTCCACAAAAAAGGGCACTTAGGGTGTAAAAAAGTATATTTTTTGTGTTTTTTTCTGGGTTTTTTGCTATGAGGCCTAGGTTCCCTATTCTTGGGGAAGAAAACCTTTAGAACCTAGTTTTTCAAGGTATTTTGCATCATTATTTGCATGAAATAAAAAATAAAACGAAAAATGCTTTGTGTGATCATCCTTTGTGAAGCATTTTTGGACCTCTTTTCATAATTGCACTTGTGAACTTTGGGGTCTGAAACTGTATTTTTGGGTGATTAATTGTTGCATTTGGTTGAGTTTCCTTTTGCAATTGGGTTTTACATTGTTAAGATTCATTCCTTGTGAGTTTTGAGTTGATATCCCGTGTACATATTGGAGTATTCCAGGGGCATCACTACCAATATCACACTACCCTTTGCTTGTTAATTTTCTGGTTTTCCTTTTGCATTTGTGTTTCTTGCATAGATAAGGACTTGTTACATTTCAATCGAAAAAAAATCATAATGACAAAAGACAATTGTTGCAGGCTAGGTTTTCTTTTGAAGAATTAGTGTACAAGTGCATTAGAAGCATTGGTTGGCTCATATCTGATTTTTCTGTTGCTTGCTTGGTTGTGTGAGGTCTTATTTATGAAATTTGCAAAGAAAAAGAAAAATCTCTCTCCCTCCCATAGCTAGAGTTCATCAAAGTGAACAATTTGCATTAACATACTTGCATTTCTTGGTTGGGTCAAGATTCATCGCATCATTAAAGTTTCATCCATTACCTTTGGACCTAAGAAACAACCCCTAAAAAGAAGCACTTAATCTAAAATCAATTAGACATTTTGCTTTTGATAGTGAACCAACATTAGATAGGATTAGGGCCTTGGAATAGGATTGGAGAGTAAACTCTCCAAGGCCACAAAATTAAACCTAGAAGTCATTATAGAGTGTGAAAATCCATTCTTGCAACTAGTGTGTCAGGAATATACTCTAGCACACGAGTTAAGCACAAGGTCGCATTGGGGCAAGTAGGGGGATTACCCCTCTCTACTTGTTTTGGTGTTTGTGATACCACTTCGATAGTTACGTATACATAGGTTCTATTGGTTAACACCTTCAGAGCTTCAGGCTTAGTTACCCTGCCCTTATGTGTAGTCGGACTTACGACTGTTCGCCCGACTATTGTGCCTCTTTCATCACCTTAGTGAGAAAAACAGAGGTGCTTGCAAGCTTAGTTGGGTTTGCTAAGCAAGACAGTTATAAGGAAAAGGGTTAGAGAAATAAATATAAAAGAACAACTAAGAATTAAACTAAGAAATAAAATAACAACTAAACTAATGAGCATAGGGACATAAGAACAAAAGAAACAATAAGACCCATGTCACCAATGGTAAGGTTGATATTAGTGAAAGAAAACACCAAGAAGAAAGAGGACTATGAGTCCCTTCTTCCTCCAAGGGAGGGCTCTTGGACCCCCACAAATAAGCTCTTCTTACAACTTTGAATGAAAATGGTGAAAGAATTTCTTGCTAATCCACTCAAGGGGTGAGATGGATTGCCCAATGCAATGGTGCTAGGATACTCTTGATGAGAATAGAGGATTCCTCAAGAGAATAGTAGCAGCATAACTTTGCTATTGAAATTCCTTAAAAAATGAAGTGCACCCATGGCCTTTTTATAGCACCTCTTTGAGGTATTGTGCAACTAGCTTGTAATGTGGAAAGAGGCTAATTAGGGCATTTTTAGGTCTTTGACCAGCCACCCAGTCGGATCCAGTCCATATTTGAGTGTCAAATCAACTTGGGAGCTGAACCGGAAGTGGGTGGAAGGCCGATCACTCTCATAAATGTGTCGTTCTCAGATGTGCGCGGCTTTTTGCGACCACAGTCGCGCATCGGGCGCATGTGCGCTTTTCCTGCGTTTCTGTTTTGTGCATGTGCGCACACGCCTTGTGTAGTCATAGCGCACTTTAATTTTGTCACTGGTTGTATAGTTTTTGACCCTTTGGAAATGCTTTTGTGGTAATTTAGATCCATGGGTGACCTCATAACTGTTTGATGATGCTGGATTCTTGTAACCATTTGCGGATGAAATTTCAATGATAGCACCGACCATTGTTTGTTAGGTGGTTGATCCAGGTGGATATCGGTGGCCACCCACCTTTTCCAAATGGCTCAAAACAGTTTCTGTCCATTTTGGCAATTTACTATTTTTAGCAGGTTTTAACTTCCAGGGCCATTTTGAGGGTCCAAATGAAGGTTTTTCGAGATCGAGGTTCTCAATGATAGCCGAAGGAATAATTGATCCCCCAAAATGAATCTCCTCAACAATACCTTTCCAACAAGCTATCACACGGCTAAAACGAAGATCGTATGCAAAAGTTACGACCCCGGGAAGTTGATGTACTCACTTACCCAAACGGGGCCCACATGACTTTTGGCGCTTCATCTCCTAGGGTTAGGTTTTTGGATGTCTAGGAATTTTGGCATTCCCGTTTAT
>ML783388.1:718751-752327 GCA_009831015.1 Picea engelmannii | reverse complement strand
TCGTGTATTACTGTATATCTATGTTTATGGTTGCATCTCTGATACATTTCTGTTATATTATTGAATATCTGCAATATCTCTGTGCATTTCTTTATTATATCTCCGCTCTCATTTCGTGCCGAAAATAATCTGGATCAGTGGTAGCCTTAGTGACCTTCCCTAGGGAGCCACATAGGTGATTGTAGGTAGGATGTGCCTATAGTACCTGGGGCAGATATCCGTTCATGGTATGAATTCCCCTGAAGAGTGTCATCCTTAATAAAGGGTGCTTGCATCAGTCATGGCTATTTCATGTAGATCATTGTAACTGCTCCTCACGCCTTCACTGCTTATCTTATGGGGGACTTGACCCCCCCCACCCATAGGGTTAGTTTTCGAAAGGCCCCTAATCCAATTGGTTTGCTTGTTGTTTGCATAGATTTTATTAGGGGTGTGTTCTTTGAGTTTGAGTCTCGGTCGACCATCGGTTGATTTGTGTTGGTTAGTAACATATTTTATTTACCGTGGTTGAATTACTATGCTAGTCCCATTGATTATGAGGACTTGAGCCTATTACGGAGGTGAAACTGCCTCTAAAGTGGAACATCATAAGTGAAAAATAATTTGAAGGGTCTTATCTTTGGTTTGACAAGACCGATTTGGTTGAAGTGGAATTCGTAGACGAACGTCCTCCGCCAAATTTCAATCCACCTTTAACTGAGCTAGACACTCCTTTACTTGTTGATGTAAGGGAAATTTTCAGTGATCCTTTCTCTTTGTTTAGTCATCCTCCAACCATTTCTAGACCCAATATTTTGTCTAGTGTAGTTGAGCCTACAATCCCATCCCAAAGTGGGACAGGAGGAAATTCCCCCAGGGCATCCCAGTAATTTCCACATTGCCACCCCTTAGCTCCATTAGACCTACAATGTCCATACCTTTTTCTTTTGGTTCCTCAATGTATGGGACATTAGTTATGTCATCATCTCCATCCATTAGTATACCCAACGTCCCTATTCCCATCCCTTCTACATCAATTCCCACTTCCAGATTCTTTTCCAGTCGGGGACCAAACTTTAGTTTTAGCATGGGAAGTGGAGCTCCTTCCACCTTTGCCAATCCTATGAGAATCCTGGAATCAGCGGGTGTGGGTGTACCTTTTGGATGGAGTATTTCTATTAGTTTTGGGGCTGTCCCTAGTCATCCTCAGAGCAACAATACTTCTGTAGGTTTTCCTTTTCCATGGGTTAGCACACCTTTCCCTGGGGGCACATCCCTTGGGGGAAACTAGGGTTTAGCCTTTGTACACACTTCCATTCCTGAGGGTTTCTTCCCTGGGACTAAATTTTGGAACATCTTTCCTGGAGGGTCCACATTTCTCCCTGAAGGCAATCCCCTTTGGGTAATTTTTGGTTCTAGGAGTAGTCATGCTTCTGGAAGTGTCACCATCCTTGGGGGAATTCACTTTCCAATGGTCCCTACACATTCCAACAGTATAAATATAGGGGATTCGCAAGGTCCATCTGGGACAACGAAGACTTCAACTCCCTCCAAGTCTTCATTTGTACCATTTCCTTTCCTTGTGACACTCGATTTACTCGATTTGTCACGGTTAACAAATGACCCTATCATCAATGACCCATCATGGTTGACCATGCCATCAAAGCTACTGTCAGATATCCCAAAGTTTGACGAAAATCCGTGAGAGGATCCCTCTACAAACATCATGACTTACCACTTGTGGTTTTCATCCAACTCATTAATGGATGATAGTGTGAGGCTGCATCTTTTCCAGAGATCCCTGACTGAAGTTGCCTCCAAATGGTACATTGAACTAAAAAGTGGTTCTTTTAGAAGCTTCAAAGACCTGGCTATTGTGTTTTTAACACACTACTAACTACCTATTTGGTACAAGATAGGAATGTAGTTGTTGCCTTCATTGTGTCAAAATAATGCCACTCACATCTCCGATCATATACATGAGTGGCATCAGAGGTGAAGGATGATTAAGACTCAGATTTCAGACAAGCTCCTTATAGAGTGGTTCACCAAGTTCCTCTTACCACCCATTGACAAGGATGTAGCTATGGTCGGGGCAACCACCGAGGAGCAAGCCATTTTACGTGCCCAACATTTGAACTTGATTTATTCTCTGTCGGGTACTCTATATGACATTATTCCAAATGATCCTTTCCCATCAACTGATCCACGTTAACCCAACCTAGGATCCCATGCCAATGGTGTGGTTGGTTCTATTTCACTTACATATGTTAACCAATAATTGATCAGATGGGTCAAATTTCCATTAAGTCAGACCCGTCAGCTGCTGGCACTAATGCTCAAACTGCTGCAGTTCCTTCTCAAACCTCTGAGGTGAATTCCATGTAGTCCATGCAACTGAAGAATCCTTAGCAACATGGAGGTGAGAAAAAGAGGAACAAGAAGAAGAATTCAAATAATGAGAAAGAGATTGCGTCTACAAAAAACACCTAGGAAGGAGGCACTAAATAAAAGAGGAAGAGTCATTTTCCTTGCACGATTTGTGGGGACGACCATCCTACTCATCAGTGCCCAAGGAAGGATGAGGTCCATATATTTTTGGCACAACAATGACCCCCTTAACAACCTATCATTATAACCCATCCTTTCCCCTCTCAACCTTAGAATGTGTTTGCCCCAAACCTTTACCCTCCACAATGGGGCATGGAAGGTACCCCTCATCACGAGGGGTCTTCCTTGAATGCTTCCATTTTCATGTGTGAACAAATGACCAATTTGCAAACACGAGCCAAAAAATGTGACATTCCCGAGTCTTCTCATGTTGCATCATAAGAAATATCTTCTTCCACACCTGGTGGCCCTCTTCAAATTGAGAATCCATATTTTGATGCACTGCTTCACCCCCCAAAGGGAGTTTTTCGACACATGACACATAATCCCAAGACTTGGGCTACCCAAAATTACAGTATTGTGGAAGGCTTGGCCTAGACACCGATGTGGGTGGGAAAACCCCCTACGGACTAGAACTAAGGGTTTTGTAATGCATGCATAAATGACCATCTAAAGTCTCCTACTTTTTACTATTATCCCAACATAGATCCCACATTCATGCATAAAATACAAGGATAAAAAGATCCAATGACTCTACCTTGACTTCCGCATTTGGTGTCGATCCTTTTGTGTTTGGTTGCTCCTTGAATGCAAGTCTCCTCCCAAAGCCAACCAACATTCATAAACAGACAAACAAAGAACTCCAAACACGCATCTTATATATGAACTAGTGGGTTAGAGGTTCTAATAAAATATAATCAAAATTGAATATCGAACACCTCATATGGCGGGACGGGAAAAGTAATTCTTTCTTATTAACCTCACAAAAGTAACTTACAATGGTGAGATCGACCACTTCTCCTCAAACCTGGTCCTGGGCTCCTCTTCAACTGTGCACCAACCGCTTCCACATATGCTTCTTCTCTTCAGTTCTCACAAAATGGTTGCAAAAGATTGGGGCAAGAGGAATACAAAAACGGGCAGAGTTTCTTTGCTCTTATTTTTTCTCTCTTCAAATGGGACCCCTACCTCTTCTTTTGAGTGATCGACTATGGGTGGTCAAACGATTTAGGAAATTAACCGGAAACCTGTATTTTGTTTGCAACTTTCTATTTTTTGTGCTTTTGTCAGTATATGCGGGCTGTAATGGGTCAGCTAGTGTATACATGTGGGCAACAATGGTGCATGGTGCGTACATCTTCAAAAGGATGATTTTTAGAAGAGTTGTTCAATGGTGGCTTGGAAAAAGTGGCAAGTGAGATGGCCTGATGCCAGGTATGCATGTCTGGTGCAAATTAGGGTTATAACAGATGCCCCCTAATGTGTGAGGTCAGAAGAGCATCTGATGGACGAAATACATTACCAATATTTACCAACGTACGAAGCGAGTGAGCCTAGGGACCAGAGTTTGGGAGGTGCCATCTAAAAAATAACAATTGTCTCACAGTGGCGGGCATACCCATACTCGGAATGAAATAAAATCATGACTCCCAATCAAATACACTACAGATCCATGTCATATAACTATATAAGGTGTAGCTGCGAGAAATACACAACATATCTACATCTCTAAATAAAAAATATATACATGTATAGTATCCATCTTCAAGAAGCTAATGATGCCCGATGGCTAGAGATGAGGCCTTCAGAGCTCGAGCAACAACTTCAAAAATCTTCATAACTCGGGTAGGAATGTAATATGAGTGTACGAATTCACTACCCAGAGGTCTTCGACGGCTTGTCAGGAACAGACTAGAGGATATTGATGATCAGGCTGAGGGCTTCATTGATTTCTAACAAAGACTTGATTGGTATTTTTGGGATGGCTAGGCATGAGGTCAAGAGAAAAACTGTAGAAGGGCCGATTCAAGCTTGGTAAAAACTTCCTTTGGACAATAACACGACAAATGATGAGACTCAAGAAGCTTGGTATTGACATAAGTTCATGATTCAAGAGGCAACACAAACTCTCCATATGTTTGGAAGAATAACCAAATGGAGGAAGACACAACTCTATGTAGCGAGAACAACTTCCTAAGGTCATATTAAATCCCATAGCTTGACAATCAAACGAAAGGATGTGCTTTGTCCAAGGGTGACTCATGTGCTGCCAAAAAAGAAAAAAACTTTTCCCTTCCTCTTTTTGGGGTATATTTGATTTTTTTTTGTCTTTTTCAATAATTTCTGGGAAGCTTGAAAAAAGAATAAAAGAATAAAAGAATGCTACATTACAAAGGGGGAACAAGTGTCGCAAACATACTAGTTCCAAGCGCAAGGAACACACTGATGCTTAGAGCAAGGAGACATATGCAGGAAAAGGACACTCGAGAAAATCCCTCCATGGTTCAAGGTGTCAAGACGTAGAGGAAAAGTTCTACAAGGATTGCATATAAGGCATGCTTCAGATGGTTCAGTTGAGGGAAACATGGAGCCGACATTAGGCCAAAGACGCAGGAATGCAAATGCGATTAACAAGACACAATGATAACGTCCTTCGATGTAATTTTAATGAGCCCAGAGAAGGTAAGCTCGACGGTTTTTTATTTTTAGAGAGTTTGAAAAAACGTAAAAGGAGACTCCACTGGGGTACCTTTTTCGAAGGTAGTATAGTCGGTTCGAAAAAAGGGTAAACTAGAACCAAAAAGACTTCTATTCAAAATCATTTTAATGAGTGTGACAAAGACAAGATCACTTGACAATCTTTTCATTTTTAAGGAATCTGAAAAGATCTTAACTATGGACTCCATATGGGATGTTCTTCTGGACCATTTTAACAAGTGTGAAGGAACAAGGTCACTCGACGATCTTTTCAATTTTAGGGAGTCTGAAAAGAGCTTAACTATGGACTCCGTGGGGGTTCCTTTTTCATAAATTTAGTCCCTCAAGCCCGAAAAAGGGTTAAAATTATACCTGAGAATAGTATTCTAGAGAATCAAGGCTCTTAGAGTATACCTTTGTTCATACAGTTGACCATATAGACCGAAAAAGGGGTAAACTACTGCCGGACAGACGTGCCTTCAAATTTCAGTTTAGCAAGCGTGAAGGGAAACAAGATCGCTCGACAATATTTTCATGTTTAGAGGGTTTGAAAAGGGCTTAAAATAAGAACCATCACTATTTGGGAGTCTTGAGGATGAGGTCAAGAGTAATGATGAATCAATCAGATGCGGCTCAAACTTGTAATCAGGATAAGACTGACAAGGACTCCCAAGCCTATAGTCATTAACGATGACATGGACACCAAAAATGCAACCAGGATCTACCTAGGGAATCCATGTGAAGGTAGGTTCTACCACTAAATTATGACACTTCTAAAGTAGTAATGATGGTTCCATGTTGCAACTCGGTGGGGTCGAGCCGATGGCAAAGCGACAAAGACAACGAGGTACAAAAAGTGGAGGTGGAATCCTGACTTAGATGCAACAAGTTGGAAAATGACTTTTTACCAAAGGACCTTTAAAATGACCCAAATCTCCAAAAAGTTTCCCAATAACCAAAGTAACCCTATCATAACATTCCATAAGAAAATCTTGAACCATACTAAATGATTTTCAGGCTAGAAAAAATGACAAAGGGGTCAAAAAAGTGACAAAAAGGGGCCAAAAAGTCTATAAATAGAAGCTGGCAACTCATTATCACCATTGTTAATTGAGAATTTGACTAAGAAGCCAAAAACACCCCTTTTTCAAAAGAGTTGATTCCAGGAGCTTCATTGGACGAAACGAACTTCCACTTGGACCAAGTATGTACATACTAGCCCCTCTTGCATTTCAATTCTTCGTTTGTGCATTTCTTTTTGTTTTTTTGGGGGGCGTTGAACTTTAAAAATATTGGCCCTATGTATACGCGGGCTATCCTATGAAAAACAACGTATTCTCACGTGCAGAGAAAAGACTGCACGCAGGCATACACGACTGTGTATATTATAGCCCGCGTATACCCTACGACATGTGGAAAAAATTAAAAGATGCAAGAGTTAATCCCCCCATGAACTTGTCAATTGCAGGATGTATGTTCATTGGAGAGAGAGGGAGTATGAGGACATTTATCTTTTGGTCGGAGAGGACCCTGATGCTACCGCCGCATTGCCTCAATGTGGTTTGTTGAAATTCTTCCAGTGTCCATTCATGTGGGCACAACCCAGGCTGCTGAACGCCATGGTAGATCACTGACATCCTGACGTAGAGGAATTCATGCTTGAGGGACAGTAGTTGACTCAAACGACTGAAGATATCTACTTTCTGACTGGCCTCTCAAGGAGAGGGGAACCAATCAACTTTCACACTTTTCCCTCCGAGCCTCAAAACATAGCAGAGTTGATTGAACTCCATTGCGAAGCCGGTATGGATGAAGTGGGTACTTAGGTGCTGATAAACAAGATTTCTAACCTATCGCTGAAAGTGATAGTTCTACTTATTGGGTGGATCACTGGATCCGCGACTTTGCATCGGGCTTCCCAGACACACATGAATTGTGTGGTTCAGTGCTTAAATGCACAAATTTTCAACTGGAGCACCACCTTACTAGATTGCATGAAGAGGAAGCTGACAGAGTGTCGTATACGGAGACACAAAAACTTTGGGTTCGAGACTTTTCTTTGCTCTTTCTTCTTAGAGAGGCTCCCTAGTCTCAGTCCTAGAGAGACGATATGAGGGCATGAGGCCTCTCTCCCAGTGCTATGCAGGTGGGAGATGCTATTTCCATGACAGGTGGGAGGGAGGACCATCAAGGCCTTTGACGACAAGTTTTTTTCTCGGTGGGCATGACAGATTCCGACCATAGATGACTACCTCTATGTCAGGATCAACGTTTCTAGAGATCCTGACATGCCTGTACCTCCCGAAGAGGAGCGAGGAGAGATGGGTACATTTTTTTTATAAATTTATTTAATTTTTATTTTGTGTTATATATATCATTTTTTTTTTGTGTATACCAGAGTATTTGACACTTAAGTATCTGTTATGTGCAGATGTGGGGCCAGTGTGTCCGAAAAACTTCACGAGGACCAGGCGACGTCCTTGACCAGAGGTGGGAACAACTGCAGCTGGTGGACCATCAACAATAGGGGGACCTCCAGTTGGAGATGCTGAGAGAGTTTTGAGACGGCTGGAGTGAAACCTCACCATGCTTACTCACACAGTTTCTATGGCGGAGATCGAGGATCTCCCACCGTCGATGCAGACTCATGTTTTTGGGGTACCACGGACCTGGGTCTAGCTCTTTTGGCATTTTTCCAACGCCGTTGTTCACTATGGCAGGGCCAATAGGCCCCTCCCTTAGCTAGGCTAGACTTATTATGTGTCGAGGGCATATTTTGTATATTTTTGAGGGCATAAGCCCCACGGCTCTTTACTGGACACATATTTTTTGAGGTGCTTGCACCCACTCATGTACTCTGATACTTTCGATATATATACGTGTTTTTACATCTTTTTATGTCGTATGGATTACATTATATTTGAAAATGTATTTACATGTGCGTGTGTGTGCTTTTTCTTACATGTGTGTAAAATGCCAATCTAATACATGATTACCTAGAGTATCTGTGATTTGATTCAATATCCTAGGAACATGGATATACATAATGTAATCAAAGCTTCGTTCTAAGAGACGTACCCTAAGGAACCATTGGTGTAGAGTAGGATCATAAACATGGTAAACCCCATTTAACTAAGACACAACCATCTGAGCATCTAAATAGACCCGGAGGTGAGAGATACCATGTGACAAAGTGTCACAAAGAAACTCTATAGATGTGTTGTATTCGATGACATTGTTTGTGGTATCACCTAAACAGATACCTCCTGAAGATAGCAACTGGACTTGAGGTGTAAAAATTACCCAAGCTGCGGAATCAAGCCTCAAAGTGTGCCGGCTAGCACCGTCCGTGAACCCAATGAACACCTCTGATACACTTGACATCTGCCATAGGGAAAAATATGACATCAAAAAATGACATGTCCATAAAACCAAAAAGACAAAAATTAAAAAAGAAAATGTACAAGAACTATACATATGTATAAGAAGTCACTCGAGGTGACCCACCTACGAATAATACTTCTTGAGGTAGAGCCCATTTCTAGGCTCTGCCAAATCATTTCCCACAAAGTCCACCAGATGATAAACACCCTTCTTTAGAATCTCTTTCACGATGAAAGGTCCGACCCACATGGGTTTGAACTTGCCTGCCCCCAGGGGTCCTTATCTTGGTCATAGACCAGGACAAGGTCACCTTTAGAGAAAATCCGAGGATGAATGGACCTATCATATTGACACTTGAATTTTTTCTTGTGAGCCTCGTTAGCCAAGGCCGCATCATGACGCTTCTCATTGAGCTGCTTGAGGTATAATAAACGCTCTTCAAGTAGTGAAGTGTTTGGAAATAAATGTATTTCCATTTTTAGAGACAAGATCTAACACTCTATGGGAAAGACTGCTTCCAGCCTGTAAACGAGTTGAAAAGGTGAGAAACTGGTTGCAGTTTTTATAGATGTTCGGTAGGCCCATAATGTCGAGTATAACATCAAATGCCAATTTGACTAGGCTGAATTGATCGTTCGCTGTAGACTGTTCTCAAGAGATTTATTTACAACTTCCACCTGACCATTCACTTGTGGGTAGTAGGGTGATGAATGTTCTTGCCTCAACCCAAGCGTTGATGTTAACTCAGACATCATTTTGTTCTGAAAGTGTCTGCCATGGTTAGTGACAATCTCTCTTGGGACACCGAACCTTGCTATAATCTAGTTAAACAAAAAGAGAGCTGTGGTCTCTCTGTCATCTTTGAACATTGGCATAGCTTCGACCCACTTGGCGAAGTAGTCTACTACTACGATGATATAACGGTGCCCCCTTGCTGAAGCGGGGTTGCATGTAGTGTAGTCAATCCTCCACTTGGTGACGAAACCAACGATAATGAAAGGAAACATGGGAGCGGGGTGTGCCCTCATCTTCCGAGAGAAGATTTGACAGGGGTGGCACTTATTGACCGATTCAACACAATATTTGATTAATGTCGGCCATAAGTAACCAAATCGTAGAATCTTTTGGGCTGTTTCCATCCCAGACAAATGACCGCCACATGCTCCAGTGTGGAAATCGTTAAGCATGATTTCTGCTTCTTCATGAGTGAGACATCGACGAAGGATGCAATCTACACCTCAACGATACAAAGTGTCCGTGAGTATGAGATAGTTCTTGGCCTGATGGCATATACGACGACGCTCATCTCAAGAAGTAGAGACAGGGCACTTCAAAGTCTAGAGATAGACAAGTACATATCCATACCACGGGTCCGAAGACGTGATAAAAAACATGTCTCCTTTAATAGGCGACTCTTTGGGCATAACATCACCTGACTCGACCGGAAGTTCCGAGATGAGTTCCACAAAAACCAACGACTTTTTGGATTTTGCCGAAACAAAATATAAGTCAAATTCCTCGAGGACAACTATCCATCTACTGATTTTTCCACCAATTACTCATCGTGTCAACACGTACTAAAAAGGATTCACAACGGCAATGACAGTGGTCTTGCGAAACAAGATATAATGACGAAACTGTTGGACAACTTGAACTGCGGCCAACGCAAGTTTTTCAACGTGGGAATAATTGAGTTCCATTCCAACCAGGCCTCAGATCAGGTAATAAATCACATATTCTGAGAGCAAATGATCCTCCTGAACCAAGACCATACCGATGGTTGACTCTGCCGCATCCAAGTACAATAAGAAATCCTTATTATAATTGGGTGGCCTAAGTAGAGGGGAAATCGTGAGGGCACATTTCAATGCTTCGAAAGAGAGTTGAGAAAATTCATCCCAGTGAAAAGGAACGTCCTTCTTCAGTAAACACATAAATCCCTTTGTGATCTCGACATAGTTTGCGATGAAACGCTGTAAAAAGTTCACTTTTCCCTGTAAACTTTGAAGCTGAAGGATTGTGCGCGGTGGAGGCAACTGAACTATTGCCTCAACTTTGAGAGGATTGACCATGATCCTTGTTGTTGAAACTATGAAACCTAGAATATGACCCAACGTCACGCAAAAACTTCATTTGTTTGGATTCAAGTGAATCTGGTAGTAGCGACATCGCTCAAAGATAAGTCAGAGGTGTGTGGGATGATCAGTTCTCTTACGAGATCGTGATGCTAAATCATCAAGGTAGGCCTCGAATATATGTTTGAGATCATGGAAAGAAAAAGACATGGCCCGCTGAAAGGTAGCCCCAACATTTTTCAGACCAAAAGGCATCTTCCGATAAGTGAATGTACCCCACGGACAAATGAAAGAGGTTTTGTGTTGGTCTTTGGGTTTGATTTGTATCTGATTGTATCTCGAAAAACCATCCATAAAAGAAAAGTCTTTGCAATGATCTAGGTGGATATCGGTGGCCACCCACCTTCTCCAACTGGCCCAAAACATGTTTCTGGCAATTTTGGTAATTTACTATTTTTAGCAGTTTTTAACTTCCGGGGCCATTTTGAGGCCCTAAACGATGTTTTTTGAGAAAACGTGGAGCAACATGGATTATAGATTGATGTTTCTCACCCAAAAGTTGTAGTTCTCGGATAGATATTTCCAATGAGCTATCGTGTGCCCCAAACAGAGATCGTATGCCAAAGTTACGCCCCTGGGAAGTTGACGTATCAACTACCCCATCGGGGCCCACAAACCTTTTGGCTTATCATCTTCCCGGGTTAGGGTTTTGGATTTTACTTTTGTTAAAAAGGCCCTTAGAGCCTCATTGTAATAATCATCTTCTCACAGATGTAAGTAGCCGTCACATCTCTTCTCAGAGATAAGCTACCACCATTCTAGCATGTCTTTCACTTTGTATTTTACAGTCTCTGTACATTTATTTCATTAATAGAAATCGTGTATTACTGTATATCTGTGACTCTTGTTATATTTCCACTATATCTCTATTATATTGTTGTCTCTCTTGCAATATCTCTGAATATTTCTGTGTTATATCTCCACTCTCATTTCTTGCCGAAAATAATCCAGATCAGTGGTATCAGAGCAGGCTGCTCTTGATCGTTTTCAGTGCATGTCCCCGACGAGGTCTGAGTATAGCAAGTTGGGTCTTGAGCTTGTCTCTCTTGAGGACAATCGCTCTCGCACACCCAATAAACCCTCAATGACGGAAGAAAATAAAAATGACGGAGCATACGATCCTATCAGTCTGTTGCTTAAGCAAGCTCTCACACGACAAAGGGACAAAATGATGGAGAATTTTTCCCACATCCTTCAACGCCTCCCGATAGCATCAGGCGCATATTCATCAAGCGGCCACTTTGGAGGCACCTCGCCTTTCAAGGTACAGGTTAATTTTGATATTCCTGTATTTGAAGGTCAAATAGATGCAGATGCCCTAGATAAATGAGAGCGGAGATATAACACATAAATATTCAGAGATATTGCAAGAGAGAACACAATATAACATAGATATAGCGGAAATATAACAAGAGTCACAGATATACAGTAATACACGATTTCTATTAATGAAATAAATGTACAGAGACTGTAAAATACAGAGTGAAAGACTCTCTAGAATGGTGGTAGCTTATCTCTGAGAAGAGATGTGACGGCTACTTACATCCGTGAGAAGATGATTATTACAATGAGGCTCTAAGGTAATTTTTAACAAAAGTAAAATCCAAAACCCTAACCCCAGAATATGAAAATCCAAAAGGTTTGTGGGCCCCAATGGGGGTAGTTGATACGTCAACTTCCCAGGGGCGTAACTTTGGCATACGATCTCTGTTTGGGGCGCACGATAGCTCATTGGAAATATCTATCCGAGAACTACAACTTTTGGGTGAGAAACATCGATCTACGATCCATGTTTCTCCTTGTTTTCTCAAAAAACATCATTTAGGGCCTCAAAATGGCCCCGGAAGTTAAAAACTGCTAAAAATAGTAAATTACCAAAATTGCCAGAAACATGTTTTGGGCCAGTTGGAGAAGGTGGGTGGCCACCGATATCCACCTGGATCACGCAACCTGTGCATTCATTGACTATCTGGTCAATAAATGGTGTGGGGAAATTATCCTTTGGACAAGCCTTGTTCAAATCATGAAAGTCCATACATACGGGAATCATACCCTGTTTTTTGTCAACTAGAACGGGATTTGACACCCATTGAGTCAAATGGATGGGGTAGATAAAAATTGCTTTGAGCAGTTTCTCTACTTCAGCCTTAATCACTGCTGCTTTCTTAGGATTGATTGGACGAAGCTTCTGCCGGACCGACTTAGCGTCAGGATAAGTCATGATTTCATGTTCGACGATTCTTGGATCAATGCCTGGAATTTCCTCGTAAGACCAAGAAAAAATGTCGCAGGATTCTTTAAATAAATCTGTATAGATTTGAATATCCTCAGGGGAACAGTCAGCTTCGAAGAGAATATTCTCCATGACGCCAGGGTTTCTGGAGATATCAATAGGTATCATTTTAGTGATGGTTTCCATATTACCCTCGACGTAAACAACGTGCATAGCCAAGGGATTGATAAGACAAGACCTATCTCTAGTAATAGTCAAAGTGAATTGTCCTGCTTCAATTCTTCTTAACTCTGGGAGGAAATAAGATTTGTGATGGAGATCATCCCATAGTCTATCCAGACTAATCATTGCTTCAATAATTTCCTCATCTGAGGGCAAGACTAAGTCTAAAGAATCAGTATCAGCAAGGGAACCTTGAGCCAAAGTAGGCTCGATAATCGGATCTAACTCCTGTGCGGTAGTCGGATCGAGGTTGACATAAGCTTCCTGGACTATTGATTACACAATTTCTTCCATGGACAAGGGCATGGCCATACCATGATGCCCTGTCCCTTCCATTGTGGTTGATGGGGAAGGAAGAGTCCATAGATCGTTGAAGTAGGTCGTATGAAACGACGAGACTTGAAAAATCTCAAGCTTAGGCTGGTTTGATATGAACTTAACATCGTCAGAAGGAGGCGGGTAATCGAAAGTAACCATCAAAGGTGGGTACAAACCAACCCCTATGTTGACGATGCTGGGTTGAGGGTTATCAATCATCGGGACTGTGGATGTCCCCAATGAAAGGTCAGGATGGGAGAAAGACAACTGATCAATGGTCATGATCTGGACCTCGTGTGGAAACAAAAAGACCCGGAAAAATGTAGCGACCACTGCTTTCATAACATAGGTCCAACTCCTTCCTAACAAGAGATTGTAGTCAAGATATGCATCGACCACTTCAACCTCGACGCACATGGTCTTCCCCCTTAACTGCATGGGAAAAGAGGGGATGATGCCATGTGGTCAGAATGAAAGACCGTCGAAAGTGGTAAGAATAGTCAGTGACGGAGACAAAACGGGTTGGCCAATGGCCTTCCAACATGCCAACGACATGATGCATGTCGAGGCACCCTCATCAACCACCATGCAGAAAATGTTTCGGGTAAAATTTTTCATGGTGTAAGCCACTACTATCTGAAACGCCACATGGTAAGGGAGACGAGGTTTTAAGTTGGTCATATCAAGCATGATCGTACCCAAATTACAAGTCTCAACAGATCCTAGGGTAGCTAATAGAGCCTTTCTCTGGGAAGGGCAGCTCTAGAGGACCTCCAAAGCAGACAATGCACAAGGGGTTTGAGACAAATCCTCCACCACAGAGTAGTTCTGGGTGATACTTGCATTTGGATTGTGAGAATCTTTCTTGAACACACCTTTTGGGATGTGTGTCATTGTTTCTCCAAACGTCTTCTCGATCTGGAGAGGAAGAGGTGGGTTTTCATCTTCTTTACTCTTCTCAGAGGTGTTTGGATTTATGTAATCATGCGCTTTAGTCGATATATATGAATCACCTTTCATCATATACATGTTCATGGATGAAGAATTACTCGAAGATGGAGGGGGTCCTTGACTTCCCCCATCTGTGCTCGGAGAGGCTTGATTCAAATTTTTCCCATGTTGAAATGGGTTCGTTAACACAATAGGTTGCTGCTGCACCAATAAATTTTGGGCCTCTATAATTTGAGGACACTGGTGAGTCGGGTGGTCTTCCATGCACAAGTTACATGGATACTTCGACTTCTTCTTTTCTATGTTTCCCCTGCCAGAATTATTGGTAGGTTTCTTATCCCCCTTACCTTTATTTCGCTGTTTCTTATTTTCGTCAGGCTGCTGGGTGGCCTTCAAGTTTGTCGATTGCACAGTGTGTACATCCGATGCTTGGTTAGGGCGGGCAACGAAACCAGTGGTTTAGCTGGCCGCTTTTTGCTGTATCAACAATTATTGCAATTGTTTTGAAAACTAATCAACGAGCTTCATTTGTGTTGAACCAAAAATACCATCGGCGTGTGGTACAACTCTCTGTCTGGTCTTGTCAAGTATTGATTGCGGTGCATTTGAAAAAAATTCTTAAAGTAAACCAGACTGAGAGTAAATCAACTCTAGCTGTTGATCTCTCATTATTGCGTCTTCTTCGGAAAACACTCCTGACGTTCTAACATGTTTGGATAACTGGGGTACCAAATACTTAAGGAACCACTCAAGAATGAATGCTGGTTGGACTGACACTTTAATCAAACTCTTCCAGCGTCTCCATTCTTGGTTGTGATCAGAGATATGGTCCGCCTTTGTCTGCTCAAAATTGGCCAGCAATTCGGTGCCGGCTTCGTATCTCACAGGTAATTGGAAATGGTTTAAGAAAGCCATTGCCAATTCACCGAAGGAAGAGTATCTCAAGTGGTTGAGCTCAATGTACCATTTTGCGGCACTCCCTATGAGAGTGTGTTGAAAAAAACACAACTGGACGGAGTTGTCTTTCAATGAATTGGACGAGCGCCATAGATGAAAGGTAGTCACATGATCACCTGGATCTTCATTAGGCTTAGCTTCTAACTTTGGAATGTCTGAAGGAAACTTGGTCAGCATAGGAGGCCAACATGGATCGTGATAGATAGGGTCATTTAAAAACCTTGTCAAGTTTGGAAAATGCAAAGTTGCCAGAAATGATAGTTTGGGTTGTTGATTATGACCATGGAAAAAGGGGCCTAGAGTTTGAATGACACCAGGTTTCCAGGAAAATTTAGGTTGTTGGCTAGGGTTTAGGTAAAAACCATGGCCATGACCAGCGTACGGATTCTGCGCTTGTTGAGACATCACCGAATGACTCTTGTAATAGGAAGTAGAAGGTTGGGATTGCGTTGTATTCCAAGGATTTTGGGAAGGGTTGCCACCTACCGATCCGATGGGCATAGGTCCTAAGCCTTGCCCATGGTTCCATTGGCTAAGGAAGGGGTTTCCCCTGGTCGACATCCCTGACAAAGGAACTGATCCCTGCCATGGATTCCAAGGTCCTTGTGAGGAAGGAATTCCTGGGTTTTCCCACTGTGAAGGAATAGTACCCTTCATAGGATTTTGTTGTCCATAACTGGGGTGGCCCCTGGTCGAGATGACAACTAACGAGAAAGTGTTGTTACCAAACACATCGAACAAATACAACAACGTTGATCCTACTGGCATGCTATAAGAAGGAGGTCCTTGACTATGTTCTCCGAATGAGTTAAATTTTACGTTCGACCCGACGAGATGCTGGTGAGTGCCACTGAGCAAAGGGGACAAAGGAGGTATATGACCCCCTCCGTAAGGGAAAGCATTATAGGAAGCTGAAGTGCCACCCATGGATCGTTATAGAGGAGAGTTAGAGCTCCCTGCCCCCAGACCTAAAGTCTATAGAGTGGAGTAGGAAAGGATAGAGTTTGTATCGAAGCCAAGCATTCCATATGAGAATGGAGGTCCTGTCGCCCTCTGGGTGAAAGGAGCAGTGATCGCTACGATAGACAGAATCAGACCATTGCCCGAGGTAGAGGTGGTCGAGACCAATGATAGTTGGTTAGGAGGTGGAGCACCCCCTGTAGTGACAACCGTAGAGGGAATATGAGAATTCCTTGAAGAAGTAGCAACATTTTCTTCCATTGCTGCTTGTGACACTATCTGGTGTTCGTAAGGATAAACCTGTACGATGATGGGTGCCGATAGATCGGTGTTCAGAGGTTCGTGTAGACCAAGAGCTTCCGCTCCAAGTTCAGAAATGGTTGGTTCCTCCAGAATCGAATGTTCTTCTCTCGGAGATGAGTTGGGCACAGTTTCCTGTGACCCAGTCACCTCAAAAGACCCTTGCTGGTATAGTACTTTCCTTAGCGGTGGCAGGGGTGGCTCCAGATTAACCGGTGGTAGGCCAAGAAGCCTTCGTGACTGGTGGAGCTCCTAATCCTCCACTATGTTAGAAGACCAATGAAACACTAGGGATTTCTATTAACATTCAAGAACCAACACACACTAGAAAAAGTTCCTATGAGATAAGGCAAGCAGATCACTAGCTAGTTGGAAGAACAGTTACACAAGCCAACACTAGAGCAACTTACCAGTGCAAGTGAAACTCGAATACGGAAGCACCCTCTAGGTATAATCTGCAAAGCATGGCCTGATTTCTATCATAGGTACCACGGTATACCCCCGCACTCACCTGTGTAAGTCTCTAAAATAAAGGAAACTAGGTTTCTAGCGTGCGAACAGTCACCAGGCGGGTACAATCGACAGTCGGGTGGACCACAATGAGCAGGGTATCAAGCCTGAAACCTATCAAGGGTATCGAAAGTAAGTGTTCCGGAAGACAACTGAGGACCTTGAACGGATTCGAGACCCACGAATCTCCGTGGAAAATGTGATCAACAAAATCCCAAGATAAGCCCTCTATATGCATTCCCCACTATGCTTGGTCCAACTTTGGAGGGGTTATCTCCACTACCTTTCCACATGCGACCTCATGTTTAGCCCCTATGTTAGAGGGCGGTCTCGGATAAATTTCAAGATAATGGACTTTTTAACACTCCCTAGCATAGACTCTTATGTTTGTTTTTGTAGCCTTGAAGAGTTTACTCTCCAATCCTAAATCAAGGCTTTAGCCTAGACTAGTTGATGGACCCTACAAACATAAAGTCTAGTTGATTTTAATTAATCATTAATTTTAGTGGTTATCTTAAGTCAAAGGGAATGAAAGTAAAACCAATGATGTTTTTAAGAGACGAAAGGGAAGAGCATATAATGAAACTGAAAACAAACTACTTCTTCTTCACAAATTCAGATTTGCACATTTAAACTCTTTAACCAACTTTTCAAACTACCTTTTTTTTTCTAAGATCTTTTAACAAAAAACTCAAAACAAGATTTCACTCGACTATGAGCTACTTATTGTCCTAAGTCAATCAACCAAAAAATTATGAATGAATTCTTTTTCCTAATTATTAATGCCAACAACCAACTACTTAATCAAACAAAGAAAGTGGAATCTATATTTTTTTTATTATGCTTCCAAAACAATAAATTTTAAAATGTATTCTTTTCTTCTTTTTTGAAGCAAAAAGGAAAAAATCAAGACAAGACAAGACCAAGAAATGACTTCTGGCCCATCGCAGACCGCGGGGATTCACTGACAAAACCAAAGAGGTAGATCAGAACAGACTCACTATCTTGTCAAAAAACCGAATAAAGCAAAATGCAAGAACAACTTAAAAAAATAAAAGCTAAATTGAAGTCAAAACTAAGCTACAAACTATTATAACAGAGACCAGAAATGGATCAAGAAAACCCCTGGGAAGTACAACTTCTGACAGGGAAGAGGATGAATGCCCCTTATTAATTTTTTTTTTTTCAACATAGGCACGCTACTGACACTCAACAACCAGCGTATGTATGCGGGTTGTCCAAAGGTAGGGCGTGTATGTACACCTGCAAGCTCACTGCAGGCCATGTACACCTCTGTAACTTCTCAAGAATGAAAACTAAAAATCCAGCAAATCAGGTAGGGAGTGCTGGTATTGAAAACCAAAATCCCTTAAAGACATAGAAACTTACTTTGATAAAGAAAATGCAAGGAGAATTTTGATAAAGCAAAGCTAATATGAGGTTATACCTAGGCTACAGACTACAACAACAAATACTAGGACTAGATCAAGAAAACCCCTAAGAAGGATCACTTCTAACAGGGAAGAGGATGACTGCCACTCCTTTAAACAAAATATTTTTTGAACTCAAGCATACCACTGACACTTAAATAACCAGTGTATGTACGTGGGTTGTCCAAAGGTAGGGCACGTATGTACGCATGCAGGCTCACTGCAGGCCGCGTACACCTCTGTAACTTCCCAAAAAAGAAAACAATAGTCAAGCAATCAAAGTAGAGAGTACTGGTATGGAAGACCATAATCCCTACAAACTCAGACTCTTGCTGAAACTCAGAAAAATGTAACCAAACCAATTTAAAATACCCAAAAAGTATTCCCCAAAAAACCTAGAGATCTTCCCTAGTATGGTCGCCAATTCTGATGTGGGTGGGAAAACCCCCTATGAACTAGCACTAAGGGTTCTGTAATGCATGCAGAAATGACCATCTAAAGTATCCTACTTTTTACTATTATCCCAACATAGACCCCACATTCATGCATAAAACACAAGGATAAAAGGATCCGACGACTCTACCTTGACTTCCGTGTTTGGTGTTGATCCTTTTGCATTTGATTTCTCCTTGACTGCAAGTCTCCTCCCAAATCCAACCTGCATTCATAAACAGAAAAACAAAGAACTCCAAACAAACATCTTATATATGAACTAGTGGGTTAGAGTTTCTAATAAAATATAATCAAAACTGAATATTGAACACCTCATATAGCGGGATGGGAAAAGTAATTCTTTCTTATTAACCTCACAAAAGAAACTTACAATGGTGATATCGACCACTGCTCCTCAAACCTGGTCCTGGGCTCCTCTTCAACTGTGCACCAACCGATTCCACATATGCTTCTCCTCTTCATTTCTCACAAAATGGTTGCAAAAGACTGGGGCAAGGGGAATACATAAATGAGAAGTGTTTCTTTGCTCTTATTTTCTCTCTCTTCAAATGGGATCCCTACCTATTCTTTTATAGGCTAAAATAAGGTAGTTATCCGGTTGAGTGATTGGATATGGGTGGTCAAACGGTTTAGGCAATTACCCGAAAATCTGTATTCCATCTGCAACTTTCTATTTTTTGTGCTTTTTTTCAGTATACACGGGTTGTAATGGGTCAGATAGCGTATACACATAGGCAACAGTGGTGCAGGGTGTGTACATCTTCAAAATGATGGTTTTTAGAAGAGTTGTTCAATGGTGGCTTGGAAAAAGTGGCAAGTGAGATGGCTTGATGCCAGGTATGCATGTCTGGTGCAAATTAGGGTTATAACAGACACCTTGTGCCATGTCGATGCTTGAAGTCCTCCAAAGCTGCCCCACATAGCATAAATCCTTGTTGTCTTCCATAGGAAGGGTTGATCTCTTGGAGTCGAGTTTGATAACCTTGGGTGGTACCTTGTCTCGAGGATGTTGAATCAAATGGAGCTGGTGTGCCACCTATCCTGGTAGAGATTTTTGATCCGACAATACTATTTGCATCAACTGATACTATTCAACACCTTCATCCTCATATGGAGTGTGATCATCCTACTCTACCCATATGGGTTGTTGACTCTCCAAGTTCACATGACTCCCTTTATTTTGAGTTGCCTCCAGAAAAAAAGGCCATCTTGGAAGTCTTGGATTTCACAGATAAGCCCAGGGAAGATGAACATCATTGAGAATCCATCCTCCCTAGTTTGGAACCCACGAGAGTTAGCATGATGAGATTCAATCCGAGACTGGGGGAATTTGTTGGGGTAACCAATACCCCTCCTAGTCTTGACCTTTTTCTGTCTCGGTTATCTTTTTAAGAACTTGCCACCAAATTATTTGCTTCCCCTTCCATCAAAGATTCATGTTTCATGCTTACTTCATGTCTTGATTGATCCCATCAAGGAGATTCCCTAGGTCACAAGACTACTCACAATGAGTATCATCATATGCATAAATTCATTCCTGTGTGGCATGGCCCTAGCATGGTGTGCCATATGATACCAACAATGACTCATGAGTTCATTGGTTATGAAAAATATCCTTGGCCTGAGCCTTGCAATGGGCTCTACTTTGCATCAAGCATCAATATGTGTAGTGCCTTGTACATTGGTGTGTGGTGTGAGTGTTTTTTACTTTTCTTTTCTCATATCCAAAAAATACAAAACTGTTTTATTTTTTGATATTTATCTATGTGTTTTGACCCCGAGAATCTAGTTTACCTGTGTTGATAGGATTATGGGGATTTTTTTTTTATGGAAGATGGCGAATTCCATTGAACTTGAGGTACATGATCCTAAACTAGCATATAAGGATAGGTTTTTCCTTGTAGTCCCTGCCTTGCATTATTAACCACACATACTACTAGTATTGCCTTAGGTTCGAACTCATTCGGTTGCGACATTGGCCACTCCTTTTGTACGTCGTAACTAGTTCACTAGTGCCTACCCTTCATGGGCTCCCTACTTAGCACCCAAATTTCCATTTGGTTCCCATGCTGCATTTTCCTATAGGCCTGAGATCCCTCCTTTAGTCTCATCATGACTTAAATATTGAGCATCATTTTTCTCTCTTCGTCTATATTTTGGCCACATCCCATGGGGGTTCCCGAAAACTGTTATTGTTGCTTAATGGTCACCTATGCATTTGTTTCTCGCGTCATGTTTCCTATTGCTGCACTACTGTTTGTTGATATCCTACTTACCGCTATTGTATTAGCCTTGACCATTTACCTCTTACATTATTTGGCCTTCGTTTTTCACCCACCTACCCAGGGAGAGAACATCTGCTAAGAGTTTGATCTCACTTGCCAGTACCATTTGCATTTCTCATTGCTTAGGTTGGTTCCATGCGCTTGGAACATAAGATCATGTTGTTAAGCCACTCGTTCTCTCCCACTAAGTATACTTTTATCCCATTTTTGTACTCGTAAAAGGACACACAAAGGTACTGAGCTTACTTGTGTAATTCTTTCATTCTCTTTGAACCATGAAGGAGACCAAGCATACTTGTGTCATTTTTTTATGCTCGTTAAACCATGAAGGAGACGAAAAATACAAAAAAATAAAAAAGAGTGGGGGTTTTTCACCATTGATCTATTTTCAAAATGGTAGTGTCAATCGAGTCTCCCTTGAACATGGAATCTATTTGATTCCTCATCATACACTTGGGTTTTAGCTTGCCTAGTATCCGTCCAAATAATATGAGTCAGAGATACTCCTACGACTGGTTACTCTTCCAGTAATCATGGAGAGTGCTTCAATGCCTCTTGCATTGTTGCACTATTATCATCCAAATCTTGTGTCTTGCTGCCAAGTCACCATAGTGTCATGTTATATGTTCAAGGGAAGTTTAATCCTGAGTCAACTATCTGTTATTTTGTTGACTTTCCGAGTCAACCATCCTTGTGTCAGTTGTACTTTGTGATACTCTCTCTTCACATCATCTCTTGGTATATGTCTCGTTTCAATTGATGGGGTATACATCAAGGCCCTCCTTCAACAAATATCTACCTATCGAATTCAACACATTATCTATGAGATGGATCTAGAAACTAGCTAGTACCTTGGAGCTTGAAGTCCTTAGTGACAAGCCTCCTTGTGATCGATAGTGGGTTTTCATCATTGACTCTTGATCGATTGATTCTATGTGTGTTTGAGACCAACTCATCTATTCACACTCTCTATATTGTACTAGGTACCTTGGGGTCCATCTTCATCATCGATGAGTCCCCTCGTGATCCGAAAATGATCTTTAAAGACTTGGTTGAGTTTTAAGCATGTGTTCAATTACCATTTAGGAATTAAGGCAAGAAGAACTTAATGAGAAAATATTGCAGCCATCATAAAGAATGTATATCATAAAGTAATCATAAATAACAACAAACCATAACAACAAGGTTGTTAACGGAGTTTAGCAAGATTGCCTATGTCTCCGGACCTTTGTCTTAGTGGGGGAGGCTTTCTTATTAATATTCAATGCTTCAATTGTACATAAAAATTTCATAAAAAATATTACAATCTGGTCTGGCTGTGTTCTTCTCAACCTCAAGATTCCAACACAATTGATGAAACTAAAAAAGGCTAAGCGTAGCTCCTATAATTGGCCTCCAAAGTTTGCTTCCTCAATGGATTCCCTACATAAAAATGACTTCAAGCTTCAAAAACTCATCATCATTATGATAATATGAACCTCCTGGACTATAAAAAACCTCTGAATTATATAGATCTTGAGTTTGGGATCCTATCCTAACTTCCTCCCAAGATCTGGCCTCAAATCGGGCTCGAGATCCCCCCAAAATGGGCAAAATCCTCCAAAATCAGCATAAAAAATCATAAAAATCCATATAATATAGTTTAAACCCACATTTGGCAAAAATTGGGCATGCTATCCTCTCTACGCTGGCTCCTGGTCATATGGAGCGCTGTCATATGACCTCGACCTGAGTGCTGGCATGCTATCCCCTAAACTTCTGGTGCTAGGTCACATGGCTCCACGCATCGGGGCCTTAAACTCTCCATATGCCCCACCTTCCAGTCTTGGATATTGGTCTATAGCCCCCGATCGGTCAGGCTAGACACCATCAACCGTGGCTTATCCAAAAACTCCCACCAATTGTAACTTTTAAATATAATATTCCATATGGCATACAAGGAATGCGTGTGGGGCGATCGATTAGTGCTTGTTCTGAAGACACTGGCTATGGAAGAGGTCGCAGGGTCGATTTCTGCAGAGGCAAAACAAATTTTTGGCCCAACCATCATTGGCTAAATCTGGGGTGCCATGTGTCACCCTGTGATTGGAGCGTACAGTCTATTCACCGACATAGTTAGCACCACGTCACCGTCCTGTCAGCCTGCCACATCACTGTCGTACAACCAAATGTTGTACCCTGATCCTGCCACATCATCATCCATACTTCCAAGTCACCTTTCCAGTCAGCTACCACGTCAACATCCATACAACCATGTCACCCTGCCACATCAACATCCGTACTACCACCTGTTATTCGTACTTCCATGTGTTGGCTTGTCATTGGGCCACGTCAGTGTCCATACAGTGCCACGTGTTGTGCCTATACAATGCCATGTGTCAATTTTTTATTGGTCCACATCAGCCTCTGAAAATGCCAAAAAAAAGTGACACGTGTCACCTCCTCATGCTGCCACATGTATCAGCTAATATCATCATGAAGTCATGCTGACGTACTGTTGACATCAATAGTATGACCTGTTGACTTTGACCAGTTGACCTTTTTGTCTGTTTGAGAAATCGATCAGAACACGATAAATTTATCATACAGTGTCCATTTTTGGAAAACAATATATGAATGGAATCAACGCGACATGCCCGATGCAATGGCACTGGTTTCGTCTAATTCTGATAACTTTGTTTTTTAGGCCTTCCTAGATCCATTTTGGATAATGCCTCCCCAATAAGACCTTTTGGTACTCCAAAAGTGTATTAACCAATCATCAAGTGCGGGATAGGGCACCCCACTTGTCCTTTGTTTTTAAACTCTGTCCTGTGCACCTGTCACGTCATAATTAATTGCAAAACAACCATGAAAATTGAAAGCATATTGTTAGCCACTTGAACTGGTTCACATCTTACTGAAGCCACTACCATCCATGTTGAAAACATTAGCAACAATAACATCAGAAATATGACTGCAAATGAACTAACATGTTTGATGTGCTTGCACTAAGATTAGCTTATCTTGAAGCAAAGCATGATTGAATTTCCATTCTACAAACATCCCATGTTCATGCTTAAGATCAACTTCTTTATTTGGCACAATTATAGGTGTGTTGCTTGCACAAGCTGCCTTCCTTGGTTGTTCCATTGTTTGAAGAGATTGACTTTCTTTTAAGTGATGAGCATGTACAACATATTCATTTCCTTCTTTAGTTAAGTGACATTTATTCTGTTCCCTGTAGAATATTTCTTTGCGATCATACAAATTAGGGCTACCTAAGACCATTCCACATTCATTTAGTGGCACCACATCATAGGTTAACTCATCCACAAAATTTGATGAAATTGCAAACCTTAAAGTGAATTGCTTTGTTATGTGCAATTTATGATTGTTGCTTATCCATTTAAGTGAGTAAGGTTTATGATGTAGCTTAGTTGTCAATCCCAATTGTTTAACCACTTCCTCTGAAATCAAGTTAGATTGAGATCCACTATTGATGCAGGAGCATCTCTCCATGCCAGCCAGCCAGCCACGCCAGCGCGCATGCATTCAAAGGATGAAGAGAGGCGCAGTCCTCATTCGAAATTTAAAATTCAATGTAATTAATGAGTTTAGGCTGGTGAGCCATAGAAGCCGTGCCTTTGAGAAGGTGTTAGGTAGGATCGACTTTAATGCTAGATCGGATGAGATCTAGTTCCAGGTTCTGGACTAGACAACCATTGAATGTAATTTATTAGAGTAGGTGAACCTGGAGGGAAGTGCTGAGAGCCCCTCAGGTAAAAGATATTTTCATATCTCATTTTGAGTTAGAGAGAGCATGGGAGAGAAGAGAAGAGCCAGAGAGAGCTCGAGGAACACCTTGTAATTAGAAGCATTTTCCATTAATATAAATAGAGCAGTTTTTCCTGCATTATTCTGTCTTATATGCATGTCTGTGTGTGTTCTATGTATATGCTGTGAATGTATGTTATGTGGATTCATTCTGTAGGAGTTTGTGTGATTCAGTGGAGGTCTTTGAGTTTTCATGCCATGAGGGTGTGACAGAGGACTGCGGTCTCTGAATACCAGTGCACAGAGGATGCACTTCTGAACTCTACGGAGTCAGACAAGGACATGCTGAGGCACATAAACTGAGATCAACAACTCAGGAAGAGGAAGACCTTTGAGGTTACTGAACACCTCAGGAGGCAAGGCTGTGTATCTGAAGCACAGTTGCAGACAAAAATTTGCTGTAAGTTCTGTAGAGCTCTGCCAAGTGGGCATTGAGCATATGCACAGGTTGCGTTGGAGGAGAACTCTGCTGTGAGTTCGGAGAAGACCAGAATCACTGAGGATACTGAGAAGCTCTGCCAGGTGGGCATTGAGTAGGTGCAAAGGGTGCACATAAGGAGACAGAACCGTTGGAAGTTCTGTGGAGAAGACACTCCACCAGGAGGGCGTCGAGAAAGTGTGCATATAGGCACAGAGGCGAAGATAACTCTTTGAGTTTGGGAGCTGGAAGAAGAGTCCACTGAGGGATCTTTATTGGGTTGCAGAACACCCAGAAGGAATCATCTAGAAGTCGCTGAGCAGAAGGATAGCCAGGAAGGCATCCACTTCATTCTCCATCTGAAGGAGAGGGAAAGAAGACAAAATCCCCCAAGGGGTCTGAGTACTCGAGGAAGCTCAGGAGAGACAACAATGTAGGTGCGCAAGGACTCTGCAGGAACACAGACGTCGAAATACTTAGAGGATTCGAGAGTAAGAACTCTGGAGGAGTCATCGTTTTTATACGCATAGTGAGACTCAAGGTCGAAGAGTTCGCAGAGGAGAAAGAAAATAAAGATTGAGGCCTTGGAGAAGTTAAAATTCTTCCAAGCGCAGGAAGAAAGCACGCAGGAAGCTCAAGGGAGCACAGTTTCCATCAGATCGGTAGGAGAAGGAATCTGGACCGTTGGTTTTAAACATCCAGGAGGAGCTCAGGAGGAGCCTACAACCAGAGGGGACCGATAGCCGTCAGATCTCATGAAGAAATCTCGACAGCCGTTGGATCGGGAGAAGGTGTGCCGAGATTAAGCGCAGGAGCAGGCGTGAAGACGAAGAAGTGATATGAGTTGTTATATCTGAGCAGAGATCCAGACAGCCGTCGGATCTGTGGAAGTTACACGGAGGTTAAGTCCTCGTGGATAGGAGGAGAAATCCCGACGAGAGGAGTCATCATCGGGATATCAACCATCGGGAAATCGACATTCTCTAGGTCGTGAGAACTGGGACATCGAAAGTCTCGAAATCCTGAGAGTAAATCTGAGCCGTCTGTCTGAAGAGGGGTACGTGTCACGCGATCGTCCGTTCCAGAGATCCGAGGCACCAGGCATCTGGACTTGCAGGTCTCGAAATGGTGACAAGATATGAACCGTTCATTTGGAGGACGCGTGTCAGAGGATCTTGAGGAGTCGGGAATCGACATATCAGAGTTCTCAAGGTCGAGGGAACCAGGGCATTGGAAGTTCCGAAATCCCGATGAGATCGGGATCATTCGTTGGAGGGACGCGTGGAAATCATCTAGTGCCATTGGAGTTGAAGCCATCGAGATATTGGGGATCTTGTAGACAATTGGTTTATGCATTGTGAAATCGTGATCCGTGAAACCTTGATGAGTGGGGGCTAGCTGTCACCACAACAGAGAAGGAGGACAGAGGCATAGTGGAGGCCAGCTGTCAACGATCCAGAGGATATTGCAAATCGGGAAATCGGGGATCCCGGGGACAAGGAGTCCATACTCTTCGATATCGCGATAGGGAAAACCTCGATGTGAAGTTTGACTACGGTCATATGGTAAGTGGTCACATGGACCATGGTATAACCAGGAAGGGCTAGAGCTAAGAAGGAAGGGGCACGTCACGATTCGGGGAATCGCGAGTCCTGGATACATGCGCATTTCGACATCGCAAGTGCCGAAACTCCGATAGGAGCAACCGCGAAAGGAGATAAGGCCACGGTCGCGTAGTAATGGTCATGTGGACCCGGAGCTGAGCCAGGAGGGCTAGCGCGTGGAGAAAAGAATGCATCGGGCTTTTGGAATTTGAAACCTCGACGAAGGTATAGGGATGCGGTCTTATGATGGATGGTCATATGGACAAATAACCTAGCCAGGAGGGGCTAAGGGAGTAGAAAGAGCCATCGGAGATCGGGATTTGGAGAGCACAGTGACTCTCGACAACAGGAAGGGCAAACCCTGAATACTGATACAGAATCAGGAATAACCACGGTCAAGTGCTGAAGGCCATGGAGGGTAAAGAAGGACATGTGGACTGGGTTGGGAATTTGCATAGTGATTCCCGAGAGGATCAGAGAGCCGCTTCGGCTCAGCATAAGGAGAAATTGAGTGATCCTGTGAGCATGAGAGCGTGACGGGTGTGGTCGCGACTTCTCCTACGTCAAATATCTATCAATGTATCGATCTTAGTATGTTTCATTCACCCTTATATGATACAATTTACTTCTAGAATCATATCCATCACCAATTTTACCTGTCAAACCAACTACTGTGATTTTAGTCTCATCACTTGAATCATATCCCAAGTATGTTGGTCGTGTTGCTATTGCAACTGTTTGCCTCCCTTTCCTCTCTTTGAACCATTTCTATCTCTTCTCTGGGTGCAATTGCCAACAATTTTCATCATCATGCCCTTATTTCTTGCAATGCTTGCAAGAGAGCTTCCATACCTTCATGGTCGTTGAATTTGGTTTCTTTCCATTCCATTTTTGTTTGTCTTCTTTCCTTGAAGACAATTCCCCTGATACACCAACTCTTGTTTTCCCTACTTCAATGTATGTTGCTTGAAAAAAAACCTCATCAAGATTAGTAGGTCTAAACATAAATACAATGTTACGAATATGTGCAGGTAAACCTCCTATATACTTCATAAGAGTTTCTTATGTATGTAATGGAATATTTAACATTAATGACATCTTAGGAAATTCATCTGTGTATTCTTGCACCGTTTGTCCTTTTATTAGTTTAAGAATTTGCCATTCATTTAAAGCTTTTTCCTTATAACCCAAAGGATAAAACTGCTTTCTAAGTGAAAAAACAAAATCTTGCCATGATGGAAATATATTACCAACTTACTGTGTACCATGTTTCAACTTACTCTGCCACCAGATGAGTGTTTTGCTTGCAAGACGAAGCGATGCCAACTTGATTTGGGTTGCCTCATCTTTGATTTGCTGCACATTGCAATAAAATTCCATATGTCTGACCCAATTATCAAGCCTCTCAACATTGAATTCACTGTCATACATGGGCAATTCGAATTTCACATCAAGCTTAAGTAATGGCATATCATGTTTATGTTTATGGGAATGTTTTCTTGCGGTAGAAGTTGCACTTGTAATTGAAGAAGAAGAAGATGATGGAGATGAAGGAGGTGAAGGAGGAGGTTTAGGAGGATCCTCTCCTTATTCACTTTTGTCTTGTTTTGAATATACCCCTTGGAAAGGCCTCTTCCGTTCCAAGTAATCATCATATAACACCTTTACCATCTCAGACATGGCGAAGAATGTCTTTTGAAACACTATCTCGTTCTGAGACATTCCTTCTTGAGATGCCATCTTCTCACTTTGAGAAGTCATATTTCTTGATCCAATATTAGGATCTCCTTCTACAATATCTCCTTCACAACGACTTATATTTTCCCTAGTAATCATGCAAACTCAAACAACCAATTGTCAACCTACTCTAATACCACTTGATCCAAAAATGATCTTTAAAGACTTGGTTGAGTTTCAAGCATGTGTTAAATTACCATTTAGGAATTAAGGAAAGAAGAAGGACTTAATGAGAGAATATTGCAGCCATCATAAAGAATGCAGATCAGAAAGTAAGCATAAAGAACAACAAACCATAACAACAAGGTTGTTAACGAAGTTCGTCAAGATTTCCTATGTCTCCCAGCGTTTGTCTTAGTGGGGGAGGCTTTCTTATTAATATTCAATTATTTAAAAGTGCATCAAAAATATTACAAGACAGTCTGGCTATGTTCTTCTTGACCTCAAGAATCCAGCACAATTGACGACACTGAAAAAGGCTGAGTGTAGCTCTCGAAATTGGCCTCAAAAGTTTTCTTCCTCAATGGCTTGCCTGCATAAAAATGGCTTCAAGCTTCACAAACTTATCATCATTCTACTAATATGAACCTCCTGGAATGTCAAAAACCTCTAAATTATTTAGATCTTGATTTGGGGATCCTATCCCAACTTCCTCCCAATATTTGGCCTCAAATCAGGCTCTGTATCCCCCAAAAATGGGCAAAATACTCCAAAATCAGCATAAAAAATCATAAAAGTCCATATAATATAGTTTAAACCCACATTTGAAAAAAATTGGGAGCGCTAGCCCCTCTATGCTGGCTCCTAGTCGTATGAGGCATTTCCATATAGCCTCGAGCTAAGTGCTAGCACATTGGCCCCTAAGCTTCTGGTGCTAGGTCACATGGCTCCATGCGTCCGTGCCTTAAACTCTCCACGCGCCCCATCTTCCATTCTTGGTTCCTGGTCTATAGCCCCCAGTCGGTCGGGCTAGCCCCCACCGACCGAGGCTTATCCCAAAACTCCCGCCAACTGCAACTTTTAAATATAATATGCCATATGGCGTACAAGGAATGCATGTAGGAAATCGATTGACGTTTGTTCCGAAGACACTGGCTATGGAGGAGGTCACAGGGTCGATTTTCGCGGAGGCAAATTTTTTTTTTGGCTGAGACATCATTGGATAAATACAGGGTGGCACATGGCACCCTCTAATTGGTCCACGTGTGATTGGACCATGTAGTCTAGTCATTGACACAGTCAATGCATAGTCAGCACCACGTCACCGTCCTATCATCCTGCAACATCACCGTCCTGTTAGCCTGCCATGTCACTGTCATACAACCACATGTCATACCCTGATCCTGCTACATCATCATCCATATTGACAAGTCAACTATCCATTCAGTTTCCATGTCTACATCCATACAACCACATCACCCTGTGACATCAACATCCGTACTTCCACTTGTCATCCATATTGCCATGTGTCATCTTGTCATTGGTCCATGTCAACGTCTGTACAGTTCCACGTGTTGCATCCATACAATGCCACGTGTCATTTTTTTTGATTGGTCAACATCAACCTCTAAAAATTCCAAAAATAAGTGACATGTGTCACCTCCTCGTGATACCACGTGTCCCTGCTGAAGTCATCATGATGTCATGCTTATGTCAACAATATGACCTGCTAACTTTGACCAGTTGACCTTTTTGCCTGTTTGGAAATTGATCAGAACACAATAACTTTCGCATACGGTGTCCGTTTTTGGAAAAAAATGTATAGCTGGAGTCGATGCGACGAGCCCGATGCAATGGTGCTAGTTTCGTCCGATTCCGAGAACTTTGATATTTAGGCCTTCCTGGATCCATTTTGGATCACCTCGTGTCTATTAACTATATACATCAATGATCGGTAATAAGATGGTTTTTACCATGCTCGACATTAAATCATTTATTTGCATGTCGTAGATTCATACCATTGGGGTTTGGGACAAAGACCTTGGGTTTGGGGCTACAACATTCATTTACATCATCCACTCCCAAGTTGTGATGGAGTATATCACTTGTATATGAAGCCTTCGGGGGCACCCTGTTAAATGCTCGTTGTATTCTTGACATATATATGTTGTATCATATATCTACATTGTATCTGCTGGTGGATATGATTATGTTCCTGACATAGATCCACATTGTATTTGTTGGTGGCTATGATTGAGTTCATGATGTAGATCCACATTGTATTGTCTCGTGGATATGGTCTTATTGATGACATGGATCCACTGTGTAATATTTTATGGCCATGGTCTATCATTTCATATCATGGATCCACTGTGTGTTCTTTCGTGGCCATGGTCTAGCATTTTATATCATGGATCCACAATGTATTGTTTGGAAGCTATGCTCATTCAGATTCTGAGCATGTCTACCTTGGGGCTTGGTATATATATGCTCTCATCCTTGGTGTTTGATTGCATGACTTATTTGGTTTTCGAACCTACTTTTCTCTCTCCCCACGCTGCCTCATATGGACATTATTGTAATGTATTTTTGCCATCCACTCCTTTCCCGACCTCATACATTAGGGGGCATCTGTTATGGCCTTGATTTCCACCCTATATGCTAGAGAGGAAGCCATCAAAATATATGATCCCTAATACATATTTTGCATAAGGTTTGACCCATTTTGGAGCATTTTTGGAGGCCCTCATGTGACTCCCAGTAGAGAACAAGCAAGGATTTCACTGGACACCAGTGGCTCAACAAGCAAGGCACTGTTAGACTTCTAGAATCGAGGAGTTATGAGGTGATAGGTTAAGGATGATTTGGATATTCATGTCAAAGGCCTAGTAACTCACATCATTCGAGTCTCTAGTGGTCTCTAGAAGATATCGAAGCCTCTCCTAAGCCTCCTCCAATAGCTATATAACAAAGGCAAGCCTTGGGTAATGGGAGGAAGAATTTAGAGTATTGTCATGCTGTCCAACTGCAAATGTATCCATATAATACAACTAGAAGTTAGTGAAGCCTAGCCTGACCAAGGAGATGAAAGGAGAGGCAAGGAGCAAGGAGGCTAAAGGAAGATGCATATTCATCAAGTTGAGGTATGATTTGGTATGTATTCTCCATGTTTTGTTAATAGATCATTTGGTTTTCCCATCATATAATTTGTGTTCATTTGATGAATGATAGATCTAATTCATTCCTTCATATATCTGATTTGAAGTAGGTTGGATCTAGGATTCTAATCCTTAGTAGAGAAGAAGATAAGGTTTTTATTGTCTTTTGTATACAAGAAGCAAGTTGTGGAGCTTGGAACTGGAGTTTCAGGACTACAACAACCAGGAAATACGAAGGACCACCTCAAGGAAGGTATGCAAATATTCCCCACTCTTTAGGATGATTATGAATCTATGTGTGTGAGTCTAGATCTAGGAAATCCATAGACGTCTACCTTTTTTCTGTCTAGGATAACTAGCCTAATCCTAGGGAGATATTACTGATTATTCAGTGAGAAAAAATCCCATAACATGGTCTTCCCAAGTCTTGGGAACCATTTGTCAAGGGAGTCTACACTCTTGAAAATCTCCCTGATTGGTAGATACTTTGGGATCATTACATCCAGGAAGATGTTAGAAATTTCAGATCCCACCCAGTTTCAGTCTCGCTGATTTTTCAGCCCAATTTAAATGTCGAAACTCCAGTTTCAACACTGTTTCAACATAGGTTACAACACTGTTTCAGCATATGTCTCAGCACTGTTTCAGCATATGTCTCAGCATTGTTTCAACATATGTCACAACGGTGTTTCAGCATATGTTACAACACTGTTTCAGCATATGTCTCGGCACTGTTTCAACATATGTCACAGTGGTGTTTCAGCATATGTCTCAGCACTGTTTCAGCATATGTCACAACAGTGTTTCAACATATGTTACATCACTGTTTCAGCATATGTCTCAGCACTGTTTCATCATATGTTACAGTGGTGTTTCAGCATGTGTTACAATGGTGTTTCAGCATATAAAAAATTAACAGAAAATAAACTTTAGAACTGAAACATGAGGATTCTGAACATCGTTTTCAACGCATAAATAAAATATCAACAATATGCAAAACTCAGAAAATATAGACACAAAGATTTTCGGTCTAACTTCGACCCTGGAAAAACCCACAAGGGGAAAACCAGTGAGAGACGACTTTGTATTATTTATGACCTTCTGAGAAATTCTTTTATAGAATATTCATCTTCAGATATTTACACAAACTTATCTGGACATTCCTGTAGCTTTTCTCCTCGATTTCTGAACCAGAAATCCATACAACTGTACGGCTGTCCCAACAATTAATGATGTACGAACTATCTCGAAATTCATGCCAAAACTCTGCTAAGACTCAATTTCTGTGCCACTAAATGCTGTTCGACAACCTTGGAATGCATGCCAATACTCCCAGAAATTACAGCTGCTATCCCTTTTCTTCAACTCGACCTCTCTCTTGCTCTCTCTTGTTCTCTCAACAAGAATGCTTGAACTCCTCTTGTTCTCTCAACAAGAATGCTTCAACTTACCCAAGAATGGGTGCGCCCTCTTGCCCAAGTCGACCTCATGAGGGAAGGTGAGGAGTTTTATAATATAACGGTTGATATTAGATTAGATGGGTGGCTGAGATTTTGTGTCTCTTCACTCACCCTCACTTTAATCATAAAGTCACCTTTTAATTTGCATCTCACAAATTAAATGACTAGGACCCACATTCAACACTTTCTCCCCCTTAGGCACCTAGGGAAGAGAAACACTTGCCTTGGTACTTTATTT
>ML783388.1:703953-717326 GCA_009831015.1 Picea engelmannii | reverse complement strand
CCTCAAACCAGTAGCCATGACCCTCTTTCTGCTGAAAATCACAAATTCAAAAATCTGCCCTGTGAAGTGACTGTTGTCCCTACTTTATGTCTGCTGAAATTTCTGCCTCTCTTCAACTCAGCTCTGATACCATGTTAAAATTTCAGATCCCACCCAGTTTCAGTCTCGCTGATTTTTCAGCCAAATTTAAATGTCGAAACTCCAGTTTCAGCACTGTTTCAACATAGGTGACAACACTGTTTCAACATATGTCTCATCACTGTTTCAGCATATGTCTCAGCACTATTTCAGCATATGTCACAGCGATGTTTCAGCATATGTTACAACACTGTTTTAGCATATGTCTCGGCACTGTTTCAGCATATGTCACAGCGGTGTTTCAACATATGTCTCAACACTGTTTCAACATATGTCACAACGGTGTTTTAGCATATGTTACAACACTGTTTCAGCATATGTCTCAACACTGTTTCAGCATATGTTACAGTGGTGTTTCATCATGTGTTACAACGGTGTTTCAACATATAAAAACTTAATAGAAAATAAACTTCAGAACTGAAACATGAGGATTCTGAACATCATTTTCAACGCAGAAATAAAATATCAGCAATATGCAAAACTCAGAAAATATAGACACAAAGATTTTCGGTCTAACTTCGACCCTGGAAAAACCCACAAGGGGAAAACCAGTGAGAGAGGGCTTTGTATTATTTATGAGCTTCTGAGAAATTCTTTTACAGCATATTCATCTTCAGATATTTACACAAACTTATCTGGACATTCCTGTAGCTTTGCTCCTCGATTTCTGAACCAAAAATTCGTACAACTGTACGACTGTCCCAACAATTAATGTTGTATGGACTGTCTCAAAATTCGTGCCAAAACTCTGCTAAGATTCAATTTCTGTGCCACTAAATGTTGTTCGGCAACCTTGGAATGCATGCCAATACTCCCAAAAATTGCAGCTGCTGTCCCTTTTCTTCAGCTCGACCTCTCTCTTTCTCTCTCTTGTTCTCTCAACAAGAATGCTTAAACTCCTCTTGTTCTCTCAACAAGAATGCTTCAACTTACCCAAGAATGGGTGTGCCCTCTTGCCCAAGTCGACCTCATGAGGGAAGGTGAGGAGTTTTCTAATCTAACGGTTGATATTAGATTAGATGGGTGGCTGAGATTTGGTGTCTCTTCACTCACCCTCACTTTAATCATAAAGTCACATTTTAATTTTCATCTCACAAATTAAATGACTAGGACCCACATTCGACACTTTCTCCCCCTTAGGCGCCTAGGGAAGAGAAACACTTGCCTTGGTACTTTATTTTAATTTAAAAATTTAACAGAAGAGACTTGGGAGGAGTCTAAGAGAAAGAAGTAGGGAAGTAATGATGAGAACTTGGCCCTTTTCAGTAAAACAAGGAAGGGAAAAGGAAATAGTTCCAAGAAGAATGGTAACAGTGATGGAGGATCATCATAGCCATAGAAGAAGAAAGACTTGAGTAAAATCAAGTGCTTCTCATGTCATAAAAATGGACATTATACATATTAGTTTCTGAATAAGAAGAAGGGAAAAGGAAAGACACATAAAACAACATTAGTAAAGACTTATCTAGATGAGTTTGCAGTGTTGAGAAGGATTTCTCACTAGGTTTTTGCCTTTCTACTAGCATAGCTACCAAGAGTGTGTGGTACTTGGACATTGGTTCATCTCATCATATGATAGAAGAACATGAGATATTTAGTAGTTTGACAGAGAGGAACTCATATGTTCATATGGAGCTTGGTGATGATGCCAAGTATGCAATGAAGGGAGAGTGAATCATTACATTCCAACTTGACTTAAGAGGTTCATTGGATGCCCAAGATGTTTTTTACGTACCGGGACTGAAGTAGAATTTTCTCTCAGTCTCAACAATGGAGGACAAGGGTTTTGTCATTACTTTTCAGTTAGGGCAAGTACTCATACGTCAAGAGAAAGCTATCCTAGACACATAAATGGTCCTTGGGGTTAGAGAGGGCACTTTATACTGGTTGCAGGGAAAGCCTATTCAGGATTTGGTACATGACAATGACAACCTATGTGAACTATGGCACAAGAGGTTGGGAAACCTAAACTACAAATCATTTTCTATTTTGAGGGGATTGTTATAGGTCTTCTAGAGTTCAATATTAAGTAAAAGGGAGTGTGTAGAGGGTGTTCACTTGGAAATAATTCCAAGGCTTCTTTTCCAAGAAACAAGAGTAGGTCAAAGGGGATATTGGATATTATACATTTAGACATGAGTGGGATGATTTCAGTAGCATCGGTTCAGGGAGTGTCATACTATGTGACATTCATTGATGAATTTTCCAGGAAAACCTGGATCTTCTTTATGTAGACCAAGGATGAGGACTTCAATCGGTTTCAATAGTTTAGGGCTCAGGTGGAGAACCAAAAAAGGAACAATATCAAGGTATTGAGGTTGGATAATGGGGGAGAGTACACCTCCAATGACTTCTATGATTTATTCAAGGAGGAAAGGATCAAGAGGGAGATGACCGTCTCATAAAACCCCTAGAAAAATAGGGTTGTGGAGAGAAAGAACCAGTCCATCATCGATTCTTCCAAGGCTATGATAGATGACCAGGAGTTGCCTATGTTTATATGGGAAAAGACATGTAACATGATAGTATATGTGTAGAACAATATTCCTCACAGGATATTGGGGGACAAGACTCTGGAGGAGGCATTCTTAGGGTTGAAGCCAGAGATAGGACATTTTCATATCTTTGGTTGTCCAATCTACATCCATGTGCATGTGGAGAAGAGGATGAAGTTGCAATTTTCTTTGACATAAGGGTATATTTGTAGGGTACAATAAGACCTCAAAGGCTTACAAGATCTTCAAACCAACACAGAGGAAGAAAATTGTGAGCAAATATATTAAGTTCAAGGAGAAATTTCCATCTAGGAGATTGACTACGAAGGAGGAATTCTCATGGGTGAAGCCAAAGATATGAAAATTGACGATATTTGGTTGTCCAGTCTACATCCATTTTCCCGTGGAGAAGAGGACAAAGATGGAACCTTCAGGATAAACGAGTATATTTATGGGGTACAACGAGACCTCAAAGGCTTACAAGATCTTCATACCAGTGTAGAGGAAGACAACTGTGAGATGAGATGTTAAGTTCAAGGAGAACTTGGCATATAGGAGATCTTAGGAGTCATCAATAATGACAGAGGACAAGTAGTAGTAGGCTTCGAACGATGAGCAACAATCAACAATGCAGAATTCAAGTGGGGAGGAGGAGTTATCACCTTCCAGTCCTGTCAGGAGATCCATGTGGATATTACAAACATTGAGGGATGTTTGTGAGGCTCTTATGAGTGTGGTTAGAAATATTGGGCCTTCAAGGAAGTTTTCGAACTATATGGCGCTTATGAGTAGCATCACTAATGTTGAGCCTACCAATTTTGAGGATGTAGTAGATCAACAGGTTTGGAAAGATTCCATGGTAGAGGAGTACACCTCTATTATGAGGAATGATGTTTTGGACATAGTGCCAAGATGAGAGGGGAAGTCAGTTGTGAGTTCCAGATGGCTCTACAAGATCAAGCATGTTGCATATGGTAGAATCGAGAAGTTTAAGGTGAGGTTTGTGGTGAGAGGGTTCTCCCAGAAAGAGGGAGTGGACTGCAAGGAGACATTTTCTCCAGTTGCCAGGTATGCTTCGATTCAAGATGTTATTTCGATTCCTTCAATTATGAGGTGGAAGATAGATTAGATGGATGTGAAAACAAATTTCCTCAATGAGATCATTGAGGAGGAATAATATATAGAGAAACCTCAGGGATTTTAGGTACATGGGAGGGGGTCTCATGTGTGCAGTCTTAAGAAATCCTTGTATGAACTTAAACATGCACCCAAGGCATGATATTCCAAGATAGAAGGATACTTGCAGAGTATGGGATTTACCAAGAATAAGGTGGATCCTAACTTGTACTTCATATTTGTTGGGTCTGATCCACTCATCTTGGTTTTGCATGTGGGTGATTTTTTTCTCACAGGTGGAGAGGACTTTATTGTAGGGTTGCAAAGTAGATTTAGCTATTGAGTTTGAAATGAAGGACATTGGCTTGATGCATTATTTCTTGGGGTTAGAGGTATCGTAGATATCGAGAGAGATCTTCCTTGGTCAAGAGAAGTATGTAGTTGGGATCTTGAGGAGATTCAAGATGGAGTACTGTGTACCAATGAATACACATATGGTTACCAATATAAAAAAGGTTATCACTTTAGATTAAGAGTTTGTGGATCCTAGGATATATAGGCAACTGATAGGGTCCTTGATGTATTTTGTCAGCACCGAGCTAGATATATTTTTGCTGTGAACACCTTGAGTTAGTTCATGGTGGAGTCGATGCAGGTGCATTGGATAGCAGTGAAGCATGTGCTCAGATACTTGAGAGGTACAATGGAGTATGGATTGAGGTGTCTTGGAGGAGATGTAGTGGAGCTGTAGGAATATACAGACTCATATTGGGAAATGAGTGTAGTATATGTTAGCACTTGGTAAATTTCCTAGAGGTTGACATAGAAGAAATCCACAAATGTAACTTTATCCAACCACTTTTGAAGCTAGGATATAGCCCTTTCAACTTCAGAGAGGGATCTCTCTATATGATTTAGCTATGTTTCCAATTTTAAATATTAGACTAGGTAAAGAAATAGGTCAGTTTTGTTGTCAAAGTGTTTTTTAATTGGTTGAGATAGTCTACACATCCATTGGGCTATGGGGTCTGTGTTTAAATAAAATGTGAGATCCGAACCATAAATGCAAAGGGAAAAACTTTCACGGGGCGAGATAATATAATCACTGGATTCTTTAGTAAATTAAATGATGAACAATAGAAGAGATGAGAAAGATAATTTCAACAAAGAAGCAGTTAAGAATTTCTTTATTGAAAACACCAGAAGATAAAACACTTAAAATCTTTCGAGTCAGAAATAGGGTATACGAGATAAATCCTGCAACATTCGTTACTCTTAAAGATTAGATTCAACCAATAATCGCTTGCCACGTCATCACATGCCGTACGCCCAGTTAGCCTTGCCACGTCATCGCCACGTCGGAAGCCGTACGGTCCATTCATCATGCCACATCATCCACTGACATAATCCGTGCCACGTGTCACCCTTCCAGTGGTGACACGTGTCACTTTAGGATTGGTCCAACTGCGCGCCATAAATGCCAAATCAGCCTGACATGTGTCACTGCCGGAGGCTGCCACGTGTCCTATATGGACCTGCCACATGTCCTGTATGGACCTGACACGTGTCCTATACGGATTGTACGGACAGGTACAGTCAACATCCAAAATTTTGCCTGTTTGGCTTGGCGGACAAAATGCGATATCTTCTTCATACGGACTCCGTTTGACAAAAAAATTATACCACCGGAATCAGGAAGACGAGACAGACACAATGGTGTTGGTTTCATCAGATTCTGAGCACTTTCATTTTTGAGCATTTTTCAAGCCCTGACAGGCTTCTGAATCCGATTTCGGATCACACCTCCCAACAATAAGACCTTTTGGTCCCCAAAAGGTTACTGACCACTCAACAAGCTAGGGATAGGCCACCTGGCTTGCCCTGGATCCGATTACATTAATGGAAGCAAAATACAATGAAGTTGAGACATCCACTTCTGGCAGAGCCAAGTGGCTGGTTTCTTTCCTTCACGCTGTTCCTCTTGCTTCGCTGGTAATCCTTCCTCCTTTGTGGATATGTGCAAAATCCTTTTGTCCTTCCTTGGACGAAGCTCTGGATTAAGCTTCCAACAACTAGTCTTTTGATGTCCACTCTTGTTGCAAAACGTACAACGAGTTTTCGGCATCCAGACCTACTTCCCCTTCTCTTTCTTCCACTGTGGACTTGAGCCTTTACGTCGTTTTCCTTCCTGGTCGACATAGGGTTCCTGTACAAAGTTTATCTCTTCCAACACTTGGCAACACAATGATTAGGTGAATGACAATAAGTACATGGATAAAGTTTCCACAAGTTCCGGTTTACTTGATTATGCTTGTTATAATCAAAAGGAGAATTAGTAAAAACATGACCATTATACCTTCCATGTTGATCTTCAGCTTTCTTTGGAGACGACTTGCATTCAATACCACAATCCTGAAGTGATACGCCATTTCCTTTTGTGAAGTGTTCTCGCAATGTTTTAAGTCGACCATTTGAAGCATCACTTGCTTCCGAAGTTTTGGAACCTATCTTGGAAGACTCTCCAAGGTCCCCTTTGTCATATCCCAATCCTAAGTATCGAGGCATTTCCTCAACCTCAATAGGATTTACAATGCCTTGACCTCTACATCCAAGGCTCTTTCCTTTTTCATAACCCATCTTGGTTAGTATTCTCAAACCTACACCTTTTGTGTGTTTTTCGAATTCACCAAAACCAACTTGATGAGAATGAGGAAAATTTGATGAAAAACCTTCACTGCATACCTCAGATATGTTGTCTAAAACAGATGTAGAAGGCACTTCCTTCAATGCTTCTTTTCCTTTTTTGTTCTTTGAAGATTTCACTTGAACTGTGCTCTTTCTTTCCAAGTAGTCTTCATACAACACCTTCACCATCTCGGCCATGACAAACACCGAATCTCTGAACTCCTTCTTATCTTGAAAAAGTCCTCCTGTAGATGCCATTTTCCTCCTTGAGATGTGCTCTTCCCTGACTAACATGCAAAACTCAAATCCAAACGTTAACTAGCTCTGATACCACTTGATCCGTCAGGATTTTTCGAATGACTTATGGTTGAGTTTTTAATTGCATGCATTAATTGACCATTGGGAAACTTAACGAAAGAACGAGGAAAATAAAATGAATTATACAACCATTAACATATTTGCAGATCTGAAAAACAATGAGAAACAACAAACCATAATACACAGGTTGATAACGGAGTTCGGCACAACTTTGCCTACGTCTCCGGGCCTTTTCTCTGTGGGGGAGGCTTCTTTATTTCTTTTCGAAATCTCAATAGTACATCATTACAATGTCGAATGGATTCCAGACTGATCTGTTCATGTTTGCCCAGATCTCTCGAATCTTGCACAAAAGACGGCACCTGAAACGGATGTCCAGAGCTCTCAGAAATCGTCCGACAACATCTCCTCCTCAACGGTCTCTCTGCCTCAAACTAGCTTTGACTTGGATTGCCTCATCATCTCTGCTCTGAATTGCTCTCCAAAAGCTGTCCCCTTGGCCTCAAAATGGCCTTGGTTAAACAGTGGGGGAATTAGTTGTCCATCTCCAACTTCCTCCACGAATTTAGGCTCTAAAAATGCCCAATAACTCCCAAAAATGAGTTAATTACATTAAAATTAGCAAAAGTGGTTATAAAACCCACTTTGCAACTATATAGTTGGTTAAAATCGGGCTTTAGCCCCTTAGTCTTGGGAGTGCCCCCTTTGGTAAGGTCACATGGCATACCATGTGGCCACGCGCTAGCACGGGCCACCCCTTTGATGCGTGTTCCAACACTTGGTCATATTGTGTAAAGGCATATGGCCACGACCTTGGGCTTGACCGCATAACCGTTGGAACCATGTTTTAAACCACACCAACTGTATAATGGTTACAATATTTATAACCATGCATGGTATGGTCCATAACCCCGAGCATAAATATTATATATATGTGGTCATATATAACGCATAGGATCGGGGGTCGGGGCTAAGCCCCGACCCTACCCCCCGCCATTTAATACAACATGTAAATTTAAATAAAATTAAATTCATACATATAACAAGCAACATGTCATGGCGTAATGGTTGGACATACTATGTTAAGTTAGTGCCGGAGGGGAGGTCGTCGGTTCGAATCCGGTCGACCACAAAACTTTTAATTAACAAACCAACAGCCAATTCTCGGGTGCCACGTGGCAACCCGTGATTGGGCCATGTGGCACCCAATCACTTGCCAACAAAGCACCACATGTCAGCATCTGATTCGATGACTGTCAACCAATAATCACTTGCCACATCATCACATGCCATACGCCCAGTCAGACTTGCCATGTCATCGCCACGTCGAAAGTCGTACGGTCCAGTCATCATGCCACGTCATCCGCTAACGTCATCCGTGCCACGTGTCACCCTTCCATTGGTGACATGTGTCACTTTAGGATTGGTCCAACTGCGTGCCAAAAATGCCAAATCAGCCTGACACATGTCACTACCGGAGGCTACCACGTGTCTTGTACGGACCTGCCACGTGTCCTGTACGGACTATACGGACATGTACAGTCAGCATCCAAAATTTTGCCTGTTTGGCTTGGAGGGCAGAATGCGATATCTTCTTCATACGGACTCCGTTTGACAAAAACATTATACCACCAGAATCAAGAAGATGAGACGGACGCAATGGTGTTGGTTTCGTCGGATTCCGAGCACTTTCATTTTTGAGCATTTTTCAAGCCCTGACAGGCTTCTGAATCTGATTTCGGATCAAGTATATGTTAGCACTTGGTAAATTTCCTAGAGGTTGACACAGAAGAAATCCAAAAATGTAACTTTATCCAACCACTTTTGAAGCTAGGATATAGCCCTTTCAACTTCAGAGAGGGATCTCTCTATATGATTTAGCTATGTTTCCAATTTTAAATATTAGGCTAGGTAAAGAAATAGGTCGGTTTTGTTGTCAAAGTGTTTTCAAATTGGTTGAGACAGTCTACACATCCATTGGGCTATGGGGTTTGTTTTTAAATAAAATGTGAGATCCGAACCATAAACGCAAAGGGAAAAAATTTCACAGGGCGAGATAATATAATCACTGGATTCTTTAGTAACTTAAATGATGAACAATAGAAGAGATGAGAAAGATAATTTCAACAAAGAAGCAGTTAAGAATTTCTTTATTGAAAACACCAGAAGATAAAACACTTAAAATATTTCGAGTCAAAAATAGGGTATACGAGATAAATCCTACAACATTCATTACTCTTAAAGATTAGATTCAGAAAATAGTATGATAACAAAGTGAGAATAACATTCAACTTAGAGAGAAAACATCACCAGTGAATACACGCAAGAATCCTATAAAAGTGCCTCCTTTTTATTAATGGAAGATCTCTTCAAAAAAAATCACAGTCTGATAGCGTCAGGGTGTGAAGATCAACAACCCTCAATACTTCCAAAGGTGAAGAATTTAGCCTAACTAATCTTAACAAATTTCCTAAATCTAGGAACTGCTTGATGACATGGTGTAATTGCACGCTGATTTCTGGGTGGGTCGTTGATGAAGCCTCTGCACGACCTCATCTGACTGGACAAATGACTGGATTGGGACAACTCATCTGCTAATCGATCAGATCACAGAGTTCCTCCCATCTAAGATGACTGGGCACGTTGACTTTGAGCAACCTTCAATACACTTCGTCCATCTCTGTGTACTTGGCGAATGTAGGCTTGGTGAGGAAGATGTATCGAATCTCGTGTTGGATGCTGATGTCCCACTGAAGGGCATCTAGAAATGCCTTGCCGATGATGCTCCCTTGAATCCCTGCAAACTTTGAACTATCCTTAGACACATCAACCAATCTCTTCTTGTAATCTGAGAGTGTCATTAATTTATCATTAATTACCTTCAGACTAGGAAGACCTTTCTTCTGGAGAGCTTCAATCTTACTAAAGAATCTTTGTACCCCTAGGTCCATGGCCTGAACCTTTTCTTCCAGCTGAAGCATTAATCCTCTCTTGGTCAAAAATCTTTTGACCTCAAGGATGGTCTTTGTTCTGTCTTCAATTTTCAGCTCTTCCAACTCTTCCCTGGTCTTAGAATTGAGGAAGTTGATGATCTCGTTTTCCTGTGTTGGCATGTCTCCCAATTCTACTCTGATATTCTCGATGGCTTGTTTTCTTCTCTGTACCAATTCATTCTGCTCAAACATGATCTGGATCATGGGCCATATCTCGTTCATGGACTTAGTGATGTCTGTCCATACACTTTCTTTAACTTCGGCTAAGGTCTTTCCTGCCAATGTTTGCTTCCGGAGCTGCTGTAACTCCTGCTTGAGCTGCTCTGTCACCTTATTTTCCTTGGAGAGGCTGGTCTGGAAGGAAGATTTGAGTTCTTGAAGGTTCTCAATCTCCTTTTTAAGCTTGCTGATCTCTGTTTCCTGCAGGTTCATCTTTTCCATGGACTTAGCCAGGTTGACTGTCTTCTCTTGGGATGTCAATGGAGTCGCGGATGGGACTTCTGTCACTGATGCTGTGCTCACTCCTGAAATTGGAATAGAACTCAATGGAATGACTTCCATAGGCTTTAGCTGCTCTTTCTCTTTTAATATCTTCTCCATCTCAGCTTCCATTTCTTTAAGCTGTGTGTTATGCTCCATGAGCAGCTTGAGCATTTCATCCTTCTCGCCTTCTTTCTTTGCTATCTCCTTCTCCTACGAATCCTCTGTGCGCGGGAGCTTCAGTTGTTTCCTTAAGGATTCTATGTCATCATTCTTCTTCTTTATAATTTCCTAAGATTCTTTCACGTTTGAAGGATCGTAACTGATCTTGAGGACCAGCTCCTCCAAAGTTTTGATCCTATTGTCCTTTGTAAAGGAAAATATCTTCTCCAACTTGAGTTGTGTTTGAACATTGTTCAGGGACACCTACAATTTGGACGCAGAAGTTGAAGCATGCGCCAACGTATAGAAAACCATTTCCCCCGTCTGATTGTGCAGATCCATCTGGTCGGCTGGATGCATGTCCTTCATATGGAATTCGAAGGTGGCCCTCTTGTAGTCAGTGATCACCTTTGGATCTGGTACCTGTGCCTGGAGTAATGCCATATGCATTCTTCCCTTCTCAGTGTCGAATGCCGATAGCAACCTATGTTGTGCAGTCGACGTCTGCTTCCAGAATTGGGCGCAAGTACTGTTGGTCAGGGTCTGGTTCCTTTTCTTGATCAGCTCATACTTCTCTAAGATACTCATCTTCAGTCCCACCTTGCCTGGCTGGGTGGTCAATGGAGGATTTTTAGATTTTTCTGTCACTGCTGAGGTTATGGCCTTATCGAGGCTTGAACCGAAGGGTGGCCTATCAACCTTGGTCGTTGTTGTAGACGGGGCTTCTTTTTCTCCAGTCGGGCCAGGAACTGAAATTGTCTTGGGCCTCTTAGTATGCAACTAGAACTCTTCGGATGATACCTCCATGACAGGTGGAGATAAATCTTGTCGAGGCCTTTTTTCCTTTGGGACCTGTGGCATGGCTGTTTGAGATACAGTGGATGGGGGATCCTATTATTGTGCTTCGACCAATGTGTTGGGCTCCCAGGCTATCTGATTTGCGAACTTCTCAACTTCGGGCCTGGACTCATGAACATATGGGATGTTTTTTTTCTTCACCCTCATCTCTGAGATGATCCCACATGGATCATAATTCCATGGGAAACTCCTGAAGAACTTCATCTCCCTTAGCATCCTGTCTACTTCTTCCCTAGTGCCACGATTGTTGTAGATGAAGGACCCAATCTGCCCCTTGATTCTTAGATACTGCTTTTTCTTCAATGACATGAAGTGGATATCATCGAAATTTATTATCCGCCTTATATATTCTAGAGCAAAAATCCTGACAGGAAGATACTTGGGTAGCTTATACAGTGCCAAATCGCACCCGTATAATCTGACCTCGGTGTAATCTCTATACAAGTACCAATCCCCAGTCTTTGTGTTGTCCGAGAGATGCAAGATCCTCTGAACTTCATTGTTTATCCGAGGCTCGGGGCTGCCGCCTATCATACTTACCAGAGGGTGGTAGAATTGGTCGATGAAATCCTTGAAATAAAAATCAGTGGAGTTGTGCTTGAGCAAGGAGGTCCATGCTGTGACTTCCTGAGGTATACCATCTCCATCCATCTTCTGCATGGAAAAGCCAAATTTATCCGCCTGGAAGAAGACGAACAAGTATGCTAGTATTGATGAATATCTAAACATTCCTTCCGTGCCGAAATTCACTAACTGTTCGTGAATATTGTCTGCCAAGAATGTGCTGAAGTCAAACTGGGTGGTCGGCTTTTCATCGGTAGAGAAGATGGATAGAAAACCCAGAATGGGTTCGTCTACCCACTGATCAGAATAATATCCTAACAATGCACAAAGGGATGAGATGACTTGGTTTCCCTGAGTGGAGAACATGGAAGACGGATAAGGAGGATTTTTGGAGGGAAATTGAGCAGATGGGGGAAGGAAGAGCTCGAATATTTGAGCTCTTTGGGGGAAGGTCATTTTCTGGTATAATTCTGTGAGAATTTCCAGGTTGAAGGGAGACGCAGAGTCGGCCCAGGGGATTTGCATCATCTGGTCTATGGATTCGGGTGTGATGAGAAACAAAGTCTCTCCAGACGAGGAGATTATGGCTCTTTGTTCGGGAATATAGTGGGCTTGACACTTGAGAGAGAACTCGGGAAAATGGTGGATCCGAGGGAAGAGGTAGAGGGGTAAATTGGACTCCTAGAGTCCAATTTCATCACTTTGGTCCAGGAAAACTTCCCTGAGCCATGACTGAAGGTCTGAGAAATCAAAATCGCATTTTGTATCTACGATTAATCGATATTTGTCGATCAGTGGGATCCTGTCCAGGTCGACAGGAGGCAGGAGAAACAGATTCTCCTCTCCTTCTGCTTGTTTGGACTTTGGCGCCATTTCTGCAACAATACCTACAATAAACACAACGTTAGTGGGGGCGAATGACTGTGGATGAGGGCAATAGAATGTAACGGAGGAGTAAGCAGTGAATTTCTATGGTGCGATGGGTGAATAGTGAAAGTAAGGGGGATAACGGTAGTTTTAAGTAAACGGGGGTCGGTTGGGCGTGGGAGATAGGTCAGCTAGATAACGGATAGGTTATCTAGTAATAAATGGCCAACAGATCATTTTGAGGGTGAGATGGCAGGTGACGGTGGCTGAGGGATACAGATGAGTGACGTGGCAGCTATCGATTGGAGGTAAAAGTCATAGTAAGGGGTTTTCCACGAGCGAATGGGGGGGAAGGAATGACAAAAGTTATGGGACATGACCAGTTTGGGAAAGGTGGAAGGTGACATCCAGAGGTGACAGAGGTTTGTCAGATAACATGAGATTATGGGAATCGGGGCCATTAGATCGCTACCACGTATAAAAAGGGACCCGCCAGAGGAAAAATACCATTCCGGACCCCCCTCCCCTCAGTTAAAGGCAGATCAGTCGGGGGGGTTCAAAATACATCCCAGGCCGTTGATCTGTGCGCCTGCCTTTGAGACGCAGATCTAGGTGCGCTGTTTATAACACATTCCGGACCCCCCCCTCCATTAAAGGCAAAATGGACAGGGGGGTCCAGAATCCAACGTTGATCATA
>ML783388.1:690041-703925 GCA_009831015.1 Picea engelmannii | reverse complement strand
GGGGGGGGGGGGGGGGGGGGTCCAGAATGATCTATCCACTGTAGATCTAGGCACGATCATCTGGACCATTGATACATGATAGGAGCATAAGTGAGGGCATAGACAAAACATGCGCCCAGGAAACTTTGGATAAATGATTTTTCATGGGTTTTCTCCAAACTTTTCATGACTACACCACCAAGGGGTTAGTCGAACAACATTTAGGTATCCAAATCATGGTGCAACATTAATCATCAAACTGATTCTTATTGAAATGAAGTAACAATGCAACTAACCTATATTCTAACCTAGTTTCCTATGACAGTTAACCCAGATTAGACTGTTGGGTTAAGAATTTACTCTACCCTGGGGCTATTTGACCAGGATTAGACAACTTGGCAAGATTTATTCACTAATCTACCTAGACACTTTGGCTAAGATTAAACTGTTTAACCAAACTCATTCACTACCCTATCAACATCAATTTAAAAAGAACTTGTCCATGCTTGAAAGGTATGGACCAAGTTGCTATTATTGCATGGGGATTTTATTGAAATTCTTTTATGCCCTCTTTTCTTTTCTTTTCTTTATTTTCTTTTTTCTTTTTGTTTTTCCTTTTTTTTCTTTTCTTTTTTCTATTTCTTTTTCCTTTTTTCTTTTCTCTTTTCTTTTTCCTTTTCAAATTATTTGCAGAATGAAAAATCATTTGTCAACAAAAACACTAAAAATAGATAATATCCCAGTCACCAGTTGATCCTATAACTTATAGGATGATAACAACGGCTCCACCTGGGGATGGTACTTTCCCTGTGAAGTGCCAAGAATCATGGTTCCTGTCATTCTGAAAATTTCTGCCTAGTAGCCTTCGTTGGTTTTATTCTAAAAAATTGGAAAAACAGTGGTCAACAGCTTAGGGCCTTCTCTTTGGGCTTCAACCAACTGACTAATGTTCTTCACTCAGAAAATGCAGGCGAAAAATAAAAATAAGAACGGTATGTACAATGGAGAGTGAAAACTTGAGTCTCTACTGAGGTGGCACATAATGTTTCAGCATTCTGCCATTTACAGGTCCTCCTGGAAGATCTGTCCCATCAGCATTGTTCAACAAGAAAGCGTTGTTCCTATTAAATGCTTGGATCATGTATGGTCCTCTCCACAGACTGTCAAATTTTCCATGCTTTCCCTTGTCTTCATTTCTGGCGTCCCATCTCAGCACCAAATCTCCTAGCTCAAAATCATCTTCCTTGGTTCTTTTGTCAAAGATATTCTTGATGTTTTCTTGGATTACCTGAGTCTTATTGAAAACTTCTTCCCTAGACTGCTGTAAATGGATCATCTGGTTGATCCTTCTTTGCGAGTCATTTGGCTTGGTTTGTACATCTTGAAGTAACTTCATGACAGGGACTCCTAAAGAAGTGGGGAAAACTGCCTCTGTGCCATAGACCAGCTGGTATGGTGACATACCAATTGACCTTTTGGTGGCCAGTTTGTCAGCCCATAACGCGGACACCAACTTGTTGTGCCATGATTTCTTGTTTTCCTGCAATGTTTTCTTGATGATATTTACCAAGTTTTTGTTTGAAGATTCCGCCAACCCATTCCCCTGAGGGTAGTAGGATGTGGAATGCCCCAAACCAATGTGATATTGTTTGTAGAAATCTATGAGCTTCTTCGACCGAAAAGCAGCTGCATTATCAGTTATAATCTTTCTAGGACATCCAAAGCGAGACAAGATATTATTTTCAAGGAATTTGATAATAGCAGAGTCAGTGGCTTGCCTGCTTAGTACTGCTTCGATCCATTTGGTAAAATAATCAGTGGCAGTGAGAATCCACCTGTGCTAGCCTGAAGAAGGGGGGTGTATTTCTCCAATGAAGTCCAGTCCCCATTGCTGGAAAGGGGCTTCAACTAAGATCAGTTTCAGGGGGAGAGGAAGGAGTTTCCTTTTTCCTTCAAACAACTGACATTGATGACATGCAGTCACTTTATGATGTACATCGACGAATAGGGTGGGCCAATAGAATCTAGCTCTGAGTATTTTGTTGGCTGTGACCTTCCAGTTCAGATGGCTGCCACATTCTCCTGCATGAAATTCTTGTAACACGTTGTCAGCTTCATCTTTCAATAAACAATTTAACAGAATGCCTCTAGGATCTTTCCAATACAAACTGACTTCTAGAATACATAATTTTAAGGCTTTCAACTTTAAAAACCTAGCTTTAGTCTTAGTCAAACTAGGGGGAGCTTGTAAATTTTGCAAAATGAATATAAGGTCTGCGTACCATGGAGAGTTGAGAAATACCTCTCTCACACTTGGAGTTGCCATCTCGCCCTGTTCATCTGCTGCAGCTAAAAAATTAATGTCAAGAGCATGGAAATTTGATTCAGCCATTAATTTTGCTAGGCCTTGACCCTTGATTAGTTTTGTAGGATTAATCTCTATATCGTATTCTAAAATGACAACAATCCATTTTCCCCTTCTCCCATCCGGGTTGTCTTGGGTCAAAATGTCTTTTACTACCGCATTCAGAACATATGCAATGGTATGATAATGGAGAATGTAGACCCTGAAATCTTTTATAGCTTTCACCAAGGAAAAAGATTGTTTCTCCATTATCTTGTAATTCAGAGAAACGTCTCTTAATGCTTTACTAAATAAATCTATGGGCTGTTCATACCCTTCACTGTTCTTTTGTAGTAATATCGGTGCTATAGTATGTTCGGAAGCGAAAGAAAAAAGATAGAAATCTTTGGTAAAATCGGACTGATTAAGACAGGGGCCTCTGTGAGTTCTCATTTGACTTGTTCGAAAGACTGTCTGGACTCAGAGTCCCATTTTATTTTCACATCCTTTTTTAGCATATTTGTAATGTTTCTAAGGAGCTCGGCCAGATTGGGAATGAATCTTCGTAGAAAGTTTATTCTCTCGATAAAAGACTATAGTTCTTTAAGGTTTCTTGGGTGTTCTAATTTTTGTATGGCCTCGATTCTGCTGGGGTATATTTTGATTCCATCCTTGGAGATGATGTGTCCTAGAAGTTTGCCTTCCTCTAGCCCGAAAAGGATTTTCTTAGGATTTAAAGAAAACCCAAACCTTCTACATTTCTCGAAGACTCATCTGAGGTGTCACAAGTGTTCATCATTAGATCGGGAAAACACAGTTACATCATCCAAATAGACGACAATAAACTTACCCGATTCTTCCACAAAGGCGATATCCATCGCTCTCTGGAATGTGGCTCCTGCGTTCATCAGACCAAAAGGAATTTTCACATACATGAAAGTGCCCCATGGTGTGGTGAAAGCGGTTTTGTCTTGGTCATCTTGGTGGACAAGGACCTGATTGTAACCTGAGAAACCGTCCAACAAAGATATTCGACTGGATCCAACTACCCTTTGAAGGATGTGGTCCATTTTTGGCAAGGGGTAATTACCCTTCAGGGAGACCTTATTCAGATTTCAAAAATCTATGCAGAGTTTGATTTCCCTAGATTTCTTATGTGTAGGGACCAAATTAGAGACCCATTTGGAAAAACGCAACGGGACTATGATTTTGGTATCGTACATTTTTTTGATTTCCTTTTCTATCAGAGGGAGCAAATTGGGATTTATCCTCCTAAGTTTCTGTCTAAACGGTTTTTGGTCTTCTTTTATTGGAATCCTATGTTGTATGATGCTGGTATCATAAGCTTTCAAATCCTCATAACCCCATGCAAAGACATCCGAATATTCTTTGAACAACTCAATGTATTTGAGTTTTTTCTCAGGGGGTAATGATTTAGACAGTTTGACTGTCCTGGGTTTCTCTTCGGTACCTATATTACAGTCTTCTACCTCTTGTCCATTGGCTTCAATTTTCGGTTTTTTGGCTACGCTGTTAAAATCAAACAAATCCTCTAAAGGAACTGGACCCCTAGGCAAAACATTTCTTTTCAAATGTAAAACATTGGCCTCCATCTCATCATCGCCTAATTCTCCTGAATCTACACTATTTACACTATCAATTTCAAAATTTGATCTATTTACATTTTCATCCTCGTTCTCTAAATCTATATTTGTACATTCAAAATCATTTTTACACTATAGAAATTCTTCGATTTGATCATCATTACCAAACACTTTCCAGTACCTGATATTGTTGGGAACGATTGGTCTACATTTTACCTCCACCGTGTACGGGCAAGTCGAGCGGAAAGGAATCTTACATGTGGCTGTTGACGTAGCCAATTCGTCCACAAGAATGTTTTGTCCCCTCGACATTACCTGCAAGTCAACTTCAGTGAAACATCTAAGGGCATCAAGAACATCATTCCTATATGCTTTAAGATATGGGTGTTTCACAACGTACTCACATTTTATTTGCTTGATTATCAACTCATAATCACCTCTTACCATAATCTGTTTAGCACCAACTCTTTTCAAAAGATTCAGACTGAGCATCAAGGCTTCATACTCGGCAATATTGTTAGTGCATTGGAAATTTATTTTGTAAGAATGGTTTTCTGAATACCTATTTCTGTGATTATGCAGCCAAACTCCTGCTCTAGCTCCTTCTTTGCTCACTGCTCCATCAAAATCCATGCTCCATAAATCTACCGATAACTCTTCAGTTATCACGTTTTTCATCCTTTCTACCTCAATGGTTTCTTAGCCTTCATCTTGACTAGATGTATCTTCTGCCAGCTGAGTATCTTGTTCTCATGTGTCGCCATCATTGTACAAGATAAAATAATCCAAGTCGGAATGCACAGAGTAGAGGGGATAGTTGTGCGGTTTTTCTTGGCTACTGACCATGTATTTCATCAACGTTTCTCTGTATAACCTTCTTTGTTGCCCGAAAACTGGGATAGTGGCATAAGACATATCTAGCTGTAGGGTTCCTCTCAACTTAGCCCCCCAAGATCGGGATAGAAACATTCCATACTTTGGAGGGATGTCTGCAACTACCACATCCATTACCATGCTCTTCGCATGAATCTGAACCAAGGTGATGCATAGGTCCTTGATCAAATCAATACATGTAACTTTATTGGAGTCGAATGAGTGTAAATATTTGTAAGGTCTGGTGACCTCCAGTTCCAGTTTCTCCATTACTACTTTAGGCATAAGATTGTGGGAAGCACCTGAATCCAGCATAGCGTTATGCAAGATCAGGTCATGTATGTTTAGACTGATGTAAAAAGGAGCGACATCACCAGTATCATCTCGACCATCTACTTCAGGTCCGAACAGAAGTTCGGGTTGATCATCGGTGAGGTTCACAGTGTTTGAATGATTTGATGATCCAATGGTTAAGGCCTTCGTGCCTATGTCAGGTTCTATGGTCAGTTCTTTAATCACCTGTGAATGATAAACGTCTTTGTTCATCAACTCAGAAAGTGGGATGGGAATTTTTACTTTGGCCAATTCCCCCTCAAGGCTGAAAGGTGTAGGAGCTCTGCCTTGGCTCATCAATTCTAGGTTGTCCGCCACACTCTTCTGGCCAAAAATACTGGGTGGAGTAGTAGGTGAAACCTCAGGCTGTGACGATCTTTTCAGAATAATAAGTTTTTTCTTCACAGGAACTTCGACAATACTCTTCTCAGGAATATTCTCAGCAGATGACTCAGAGGCCTTCTTGGTTTCGACTACCTTATTTGTTTCAATCGTCTTTTTTTGGGAACTCCCTTCTGTCTTTTTACCCCGCAGATTATACTGCCGGTGTACCTCCAAAATGGCATTTTCGAATGCCTACTGTTCTGCATCTTTGACTTCTTCACTTACTTTTGTTTGATTGAGAAGAAAAAGTTCTTTCTCTTCTTGGGTAAGGAAAATAGCTTCGTTATCGTGAATGCCCATGAGATTTATGTGAGTATCCTCCAGTTCTTCGATTACTTCCTCCCCTTCATCAGCATAATTTTCTTGTAGGGGAGGTCTGATATGGTGATCTAGACCCCTCTGCTCTATTTGATCCCTAGGTTCTCTCTGTCTGATTTGAGGAGGGTTTCTCCTAAAGTTAGGGTTCTGAACCTGAGGAGCTGGTGGATTTTCTCTCGGAGGATTTCTGTCTGACACAGTAAGTCTTTCCATTTATCTAGCCAAAGAATCCAATTTGGAATCTGAGGTCGACGTGGAAGGCTCTTCTTTAATTGTGACTCTCCTCTCTGACCTCTGACGTGCCCTTTTTGCCAACAAATTGGCCTCCACACTTATAGCACTTTTCTGCATGTCTTCCTGGGTGGTAGAATTTCTTTCCCTTAGTTGGTATGACATGTCAGTGTCAAAACCATCAGGGAATTTTATCAATGCCAAACCTTGAGGAGGTTTGATTTCAGCTGGGATTGCATTGTACAGGTTATTGAAACGAGTGCAATAATCTTTCACTATCTCACCTTGATTTCTTCTGATATTTTCGTATTCTGACAAAATTTGCAGAGGTTTTTTTTTTACCTCCCATATGTCTAGAAAACTCCTTTGGAATGCGGTAAGGTCAAGGACTGAGGCAACACGCAACCCTTTGTGCCATTTTTTAACGTCACCTGTCAAACTTTGGGCAAACAATCTCATTTGAATGTCAGCTTCGTCTACTTCATGCAAATCATAATAGTCATTCATTTTATCTACGTGTTGTTGTGCACTCAAAGGTCCGGTTTCATCGAACTGTGGAAGTCTCATTTGATAGTCTTGGGGCATGGCATGAAGAGGCGCAGCCAACACCAAGGGAGCATATCGAGCTGCCATGATGTGCAGAGGAGGTGGGATAACAGACTGGATTATTGGTGGGGTAGTGACTGAAGATGAGGATGCAGAGGGAATGGATAGTACTGAGGGAGTGATTTGCGGTTTCGCAGTGGGAGACAAAACTTCAGGGGTTCGAGGTTGTAAAACGGTTGGGTCGAAAATGATTCCAGTCACAAAATTGTTGGATCATGTTCTAACCAGGCTCTGTTGGGGAAAGGTATCAAGGTCAGGGTTTTGAAAGGTAACAGGTTCCCTTGAAAAAGAAAAGGACTTATGCAAGGGAGTATGACTCATTGAGCCTTCAACTATGGTCCTTTTCCTGAGTAACTATTATGGGTTATCTGTCACTATCACAGGTTCTGGGTCTGGATGAGATCGAGTATAAACTTTCTTGGGAGCCAAATTTCTTTTTGATTTTATATATATATAATTTTTAGTTTTATGAGTTCGAAAATAATATGTACAAATTTTAATCAACCTCTAAACATTACTTTCTTCTCAAAGTTGCAATATTCCAGGGACAAACTTTCTTTTTAGGGCAGAGAAAACGTGAAATTATAGATTTTATATGTTCTTTCCCCAGTGGAGTCGCCACTATGTTAGCACTTGGTAAATTTCCTAGAGGTTGACACAGAAGAACACCACAAATGTAACTTTATCCAACCACTTTTGAAGCTGGGATCTAGCCCTTCCAACTTCAGAGAGGGATCTCTCTATATGATTTAGCTATGTTTCCAATTTTAAATACTAGGCTAGGTAAAGAAATAGGTTGGTTTTGTTGTCAAAGTGTTTTCGAATTGGTTGAGACAATCTACACATCCATTGGGCTATGGGGTCCATGTTTAAATAAAATGTGAGATCCGAACCAGAAACGCAAAGGGAAAAACTTTCACAGGGCGAGATAACATAATCAATGGATTCTTTAGTAACTTAAATGATGAATAGTAGAAGAGATGAGAAAGATAATTTCAACAAAGAAGCAGTTAAGAATTTCTTTATTGAAAAAACCAAAAGATAAAACACTTAAAATCTTTCGAGTCAGAAACAGGGTATACGAGATAAATCCCACAACATTCGTTACTCTTAAAGATTAGATTCAGAAAATAATATGATAACAAAGAAAGAATAACATTCAACTTAGAGAGAAAACATCACCAATGAATACATGCAAGAATCCTGTAAAAGTGCCTCCTTTTTATTAATGGAAGATCTCTTAAAAAAAAATCACAGTCTGATAGCGTTAGGGTGTGAAGATCAACAACCCTCAATACTTCCAAAGGTGAAGTATTTATAACTCAAATTACAAACGATCCTGTCATTAATGACCAGGACGTGCTAAATCTATTTTTAGCCTAACTAATCTTAACAAATTTCCTAAATCTAGGAACTGCTTGATGACATGGTGTAACTACACGCTGATTTCTGGGTGGGCCATTGATGAAGCCTCTGCACGACCTCATCTGAATGGAAAAATGACTAGACTAGGACAAATCATCTACTAATCGATCAGATCATAGAGTTTCTCCCATCTAAGATGACTAGGAACATTGACTTTGAGCAACCTTCGATGCACTTCGTCCATCTCTATGTACTTGGCGAATGTAGGCTTGGTGAGGAAGATGTATCGAATCTCGTGTTGGATGTTGATGTCCCACTGAAGGGAATCTAGAAATGCCTTGCCATTGATTCTCCCTTGAATCCCTACAAACTTTGAACTGTCCTTAGACACATCGACCAATCTCTTCTTGTAATCTGGGAGTGTCATCAATTTATCATTAATTACCTTCAGACCAGGAAGACCTTTCTTCTGGAGAGCTTCAATCTTACTAAAGAATATTTGTACCCCTAGGTCCATGGCCTGAACCTTTTCTTCCAGCTGAAGCATTAATCCTCTCTTGGTCAAAACTCTTTTGACCTCAAGGATGGTCTCTGTTCTGTCTTCAATTTTCATCTCTTCCAATTCTTCCCTGGTCTTAGAATTGAGGAACTTGATGATCTCATTTGCCTGTGTTGGCATGTCTCCGAATTCTACTCTGATCTTCTCAATGGCATGTTTTCTTTTCTGTACCAATTCATTCTGCTCGAACATGATCTGGATCATGGGCCATATCTCGTTCATGGACTTAGTGATGTCTGTCCATACACTCTCTTTAACTTTGGCTAAGGTCTTTCCTGCCACTGTTTACTTCCAGAGCTGCTGTAACTCCTGCTTGAGCTGCTCTGTCACACACTTTTCCTTGGAGAGGCTGGTCTGGAAGGAAGATTTGAGTTCTTGAAGGTTCTCAATCTCCTTTTTAATCCTACTGATCTCTGTTTCCTGCAGGTTCATCTTTTCCATGGACTTAGCCAGGTCGGCTGTCTTCTCCTGGGATGTCAATGGAGTTGTGGATGGGACTTCTGTCATTGATGCTGTGCTCACTACTGAAATTGGAATAGCACTCAATGGAATGACTTCCATAGGATTCAATTTCTCTTTCTCTTTTAATAGCTTCTCCATCTCAGCTTCCATTTCTTTAAGCTGTGCGTTCTGCTCCATGAGCAGCTTGAGAATTTGATCCTTCTCGCTTTCTTTCTCTGCTATCTCCTTCACCTGCGAATCGTCTGTGGGCGGGAGCTTCAGTTGTTTCCTTAAGGATTCTATGTCAGCATTCTTCTTCTTTATCATTTCCTCAACTGATTTCATGTTTCAAGGATCATAACCGATCTTGAGGACCAACTCCTCCAAAGTTTTGATCCTATTGTCCTTTGCAAAGGATGATATCTTCTCCAAATTGAGTTGTGTTTGAACATTGTTCAGGGACACCTACAATTTGGACGCAGAAGTGGAAGCATGCGCCAATGTATAGAAAACCATTTCCCCCGTCTGCTTGTGCAGATCCATCTGGTCGGCCGGATGCACGTCCTTCGTCTGGAATTCGAAGGTGGCCCTCTTGTAGTTAGTGATCACCTTTGGATCTGGTACCTGTGCCTGGAGGAATGCCATATGCATTCTGCCCTTCTCGATGTCAAATGCCGATAGCAACGTATGTTGTGAAGTCGACGTATGCTTCCAGAATTGGGCGCAAGTACTGTTGTTCAGGGTCTGGTTCCTTTTCTTGATAGCTCATACTTCTCGAAGATACTCAGCTTCTATCCCACCTTGCCTGGCTGGGTGGTCAATGGAGGATTTGTAGATTTTTTCGTCACTGCTGAGGTTATGGCCTTATGGAGGCTCGAACCGAAGGGTGGCCTATCAACCTTGGTCATTGTTGTAGACGGGGATTTTTTTTCTCTAGTCGGTCCAGGAATTGAAATTGTCTTGGGCCTCTTAGTATGCAGCTGGAACTCTTCGGACGATACCTCTGTGACAGGCAGAGATAAATCTTGTCGAGGCCTTTTTTCATTTGGGACCTGTGGCGTGGCTGTTTGAGATACAGTGGCCAGGGGATCCTGTTGTTGTGCTTCGACCAATGTGTTGGGCTCCTAGGCTGTCTGATTTGCGAACTTCTCAACTTCAGGCCTAGACTCATGAACATATGGGATGTTTTTGTTCTTCACCCTCATCTATGAGATGATCCCACATGGATCATAATTCCATGGGAAACTCATGAAGAACTTCATCTCCCTCAACATCCTGTCTGCTTCTTCCCCAACGCCATGATTGTTGTAGATGAAGGAGCCAATCTGCCCCTTGATTCTTAACTGCTTCTTTTTCTTCAATGAAACAAAGTGGATATCATCGGAATTTATTATCTTCCTTATATATTCTAGAGAAAAAATCCTGACAGATAGATACTTGGGTAGATCATACAGTGCCAACTCACACCCGTATACCCTGATCTCGGTGTAATATCTATACAAGTACCAATCCATAGTCTTTGTGTTGTCCGAGAGATGCAAGATCCTCTGAACTTCATTGTTTATCCGAGGCTCGGGCCTGCCACCTAGCATACTTACCACAGGGTGGTAGAATTGGTCAATGAACTCCTTGAAATTGAAATCAGTGGAGTTGTGCTTGAGAAAGGAGGTCCATGCTGTGACTGCCTAAGGTCTACCATCTCCATCCATCTTCTGCATGGAAAGCTAAATTTATCCACCTAGAAGAAGACAAACAAGTATGCTAGTATAGATGAATATCTAAACATGCCTTCTGTGCCGAAATTCATGAACTATTCATGAATATTGTCTGCCAAGAATGTGCTGAAGTCAAATTGGGTGGTGGTATTCATCGGTAGAGAATATGGATAGAAAACCCATAAAGGTTTCATCTACCCACTGATCAGAATAGTATCCTAACAACACATAAAGGGATGAGATGACCTAGTTTCCCTTAGTGGAGAACATGGAATACAGATAAGGATGATTTGTGGAGGGAAATTGAGTGGATGGGGGAAGGAAGAGCTCGAATATTTGAGCTCTTTGGGGGAAGGTAATTTTCTGGTATAATTCTGTGAGAATTTCCAGGTTGAAGGGAGACACAGAGTCGGCTTGGGGGATTTGCATCATCTGGTCTATGGATTCGGGCATGATGAGGAACAGGATCTCTCCGGACAAGGAGATGACGACTCTTTGTTCGAGAATATAGTGGGCTTGACACTTGAGAGCGAACTCGGTAAAATGGTGGATCTAAGGGAAGAGGTAGAGGGGTAAATTGGACTCCTAGAGTCTAATTTCATCACTCTGGTCTAGGAAAACTTCCTTGAGCCACGACTGAAGGTACAAGAAATCAAAATCGTATTTTATATCTGCGATTAATCAGTCTTTGTCGACCAGTGGGATCCTGTCCAGGTCAACAGGAGGCGGGAGAAACAAATTCTCCTCTCCTTCTGCTTGTTTGGACTTTGGCACCATTTCTGCAACAGTACCTGCAATAAACACAACGTTAGTGGGGGCAATTGACTGTGGATGAGGGAAATGGAATGTAACGGAGGAGTAAGCGGTGAATTTCTCTGGTATGATGGGTGAATAGCGAAAGTAAGGGGGATAACGGTAGTTTTAAGTAAACGGGGGTCGGTTGGGTGCAGGAGACAGGTCACCTAGATAACGGATAGGTTATCCAGTAATAAATGGCCAATGGATCATTTTGAGGGTGAGATGGCGGGTGATGGTGGCTAAGGGATACAGAAGAGTGATGTGGCAGCTATCGATTGAAGGTAAAAGTCATAGTAAGGGCCTTGCCATGAGCGAATGGGGGGGAAGGACTGACAACAGTTATGGGACATGACCAGTTCGGGAAAGGTGGAAGGTGACGTCCAGAGGTGACGAAGGTTTGTCAGATAGAAGGAGATGATGGGACTCGGGGCCATTAGATCGCTGCCACGTATAAAAAGGGACCCGCCAGAGGAAAAATACCATTTTGGACCCCCCCCCTCAGTTAAAGGAAGATCAGTCGAGGGGGTCCGAAATACATCCCGGGCCATTGATCTGCGCGCCTGCCTCTGAGCCGCAGATCTAGGCGCACTGTTTATAACACATTCTGGACCCCCCCCTCCATTAAATGTAGAACGGATGGGGGGGTATGGAATCCAACGTTGATCATAGATTTTCACGCTCGATCCTGAGCCATCCAGATGTGCGTGGGTCTTATCAGCGATTCCGGACCCCCACCCCCCTCCTCCATTAAAGGTAGAACGGTCAGGGGGGGGGGCATCCGGAATGATCTGTCCACCGTAGATCTGGGCGTGATCATCTGGACCATTGATACATGATAGGAGCATAAGTGAGGGCGCAGACAAAACATGCACCTAGGAAACTTTGGATAAATGCTTTTTCATGGGTTTTCTGCAAACTTTTCATGACTACACCACCAAGGGGTTAGTCGAACAACATTTAGGTATCCAAATCATGGGTGTAACATTAATCATCAAACTAATTCTTATTGAAATGAAGTAACAATGCAACTAAACTATATTCTAACGTAGTTTCCTATGACAGTTAACCCAAATTAGATTGTTGGGTTAAGAATTTACTCTATCCTGGGGCTATCTGACCAGGATTAGATAGTTTGGTCAGATTTATTCACTAATCTACCTAGAAACTTTGGCTAAGATTAAACTATTTAGCCAAACTCATTCACTACCCTATCAACATCAATTTAAAAATAACTTGGCCATGCTTGAAAGGTATGGACTTGTTATCCCTGATATTTAGGGATAACTAGGAGATCATGTCTCGAGGCCCACATGGTCCTAGACATGGAGTACCGAGAGAAAGATTGACTTGAGCATGGCCCTGGAGGGCCCATGTTTCTTCTTCTCAGCCAGATTTGTCCTGTCAGCAGTAGCAACATCCATCACCACCAGTCTGGGCTTGCATCAGAGAGGACTCTTTCTCCATGAGGTAATTGGTCCGAGGTATCATGGTATGTGTCATATTTGATTGTTATAACCTTCTTATATATGCATTAGGTTCCTTTAATTTCTGATGACTGCTTGGATCTTACACTAATCCACTTGACCATTGTTGGGGTAATTGATTGGGTGGCCTAGCAAGCTGGTATTCATGGGTTTTGGTTAGCCACCAAGGGGGATTTGCAGAGCCATCGTCCGCTCCCACCATCTTGTCACTTTTACATCTTATACCCTGCTCATCCATCCCATTCCCCTAGTCTGGCCATTAGGATGACCTTTCAGGGCTACATCTTGTCTTTTGGGAAGAAGGGGCTAAAGGCCCAGGGGGTAAAAGATGATGGTAAAAGATAAAATCCATAGGGAATAAAACCTAGAGATGCTTCGCCCAAGGGATCCCCGGGAAGGCAATAAAAATCCTCTCGATAAGAAACTAAGGGACCCTAAGAGAAATAACAATAATAAAAACAAGATCTAACCAAGAGGATGGGAGGTCTCATCACGAGCCGACCCATTATGTTCATAGGTATTTAGCAGTTTGACATTGCCACTATCTGGTCACCAAGCCAGGGCAGTGAACTTTGGTTGCATGGCCAAAGGAAAGAGGGTCTCATCACAAGCTAGCCTTCTCATTTCTCCAAAGATACCAGTGGGTAACGCTGTCAGCTCTGGCCACCAAGACAAGGCAGTGTCCTCTTCGTCAAAACTTGAAGTAAAAAAGCAATAAAAGAAAGATAAGGCAATAAAAGGGCTTGGAAAAAATGCATCCATGACGGGTACATCTCGCCTCCTACAAAGGCACCCACAGACGACACCTGCCCTTGGTCTTACTATGACTAGACATCCCTAAAAACCATAT